>OX401417.1:4814297-4854297 GCA_947846245.1 Cerastoderma edule | reverse complement strand
TTTTACGAGAGATAAATACGTGCTGCTGCATAATTTCGTAAACTGCAATGAACTTGTTTCCTTGCATGATAAAAACTGCTCATATACTTACGTAAAAAATAAATCCAGAATTGATCATATACTCGTCGATTCAACAATAAAGAAATGGGTAACACATTTTATTACCATACCAGAAGCAGACGTTTTGACGTCAGACCACCTGCCCTTAATCGTTACAATAGAGGCGAAACTTCGAGATGAAGTCCTAACAGATGTACCCAAACGCAGCGCATGGAATAAATGCAGTGAAAGTGAAATAAACGCCTATCAAAATAAGCTTGCGCAACATCTAAAACTTAAATCATCTATGAACAAAGATGTAAACGCGATAACCGAAACTATTGTTAGGGCCGTAAAGTCCGCAGCAGATGAATGCCATCCAAAAGTGAAATTTAATTCTCATACAAGGCCGTACTGGTCACTCGAGCTAAAACTGTGCCATACCGAATCAAGACGATTACGGAGACTCTGGATCAAACAGGGCCGACCCAGAGGTCACGAGCACGAGACGTATCGTAACTATAAATCCGCTAAAAGTGAATTTCGACGTCAGCAACGAATTGCTTCAAATCTATACCACAATAGTATTTTTTGAATAACTTAATACAGCCGCTGAACTAAATATAAATCTCTTTTGGAAAATAGTGAAAGGGAAAAGGCCAAAATGGTCTAGTACGTGCTCCGAAATCAAACACAAGAATAAAACGTACTCAGGGAACGATATAGCAAATGGGTTCTCTGAGTATTTCAAAGAGGTATTTCAGTCTAAGAAAGAAGACTCGAACCATGACACCTTCTCGAACAGGGTTATTAAATGAACACGTAATATACGGGGGGCAAACGTTGTACAACTGTATCTCAACTCTTTTCAATGTCATTTTAGAACAAGAAATGATCCCCGACAGCTGGAGAGAGAGTCTTATTATCCCCATATATAAAGGGAAAGGGAAAGATAAGGCTGAGCCGAATGGCTATAAACCGATATCGTTGATTCCATGTTTCTGTAAGATATTTGAAAAGCTCATTATTTATAAAATTAATACATATTTTCAGTCAAAGCAGGTCTCATTTCCAAGTCTGCAACAACAAGGATTCCAAAAAGAGCTAAGCTGTATAACAGCAGCGTTTAACATGCAAGAGTCCATTTACGAACTGGCCGAATTGGGAAGTAGGGTGTACACAGCATTTTTAGATTTTAAAGCTGCGTTTGATTCAGTGTCGCACCAAGGACTATTTCTCAAACTGTCACAATTGGGATTGAATGGAAAAATTCTTAGTATAATAATGAACTCCTACCATAATCTAACATGTAGAGTACGCGTAAACGGTTTAACATCGCTTTCAATAGAAATACGGAATGGAGTGCGTCAGGGAGGAGTGGCCTCTACTTTTTATTATCTCGTCTATATAAACGAGCTTCTCATACAGTTAGAAAACTCGAAACACGGACTAAAACTCGGTTATAACCTGAAGTGTGGGAATCCTTCATTCGCCGACGACTTATCTTAAATTGCGCTATCCTCATACAAACTTCAACTATTGTTGGACAACGTTTACCGTTATACAAACAAATGGAAGTTTGAAGTGAGCGCGAGTAAATCTAGCATAGTTGTGTTTAACAAATCCAAAACTGACGCACCCCCTTCCCTATTAGTAGGAAATACATTCATTCATGAAACTGACCATGCGATGCATTTGGGAATTAGACAAGATTCGTCATTAAAGTTAAATAAAAGAATAAATGAAAGATGTCAAAAGGGTAAAAATGCTTTTTTCGCATTAACCGATACAGGTATACGGTCGGACGCCATTAAACCCATCGCATCTATCAAACTATACAACCAAATAATTATTTCTATTGTCCTTTATGGTTGTGAATTGTTGAATGAAATTTCCAAAACTGAGGAAAAGACAGCACTATGTTGTTAAAACTGTTCAGGGATTTAATATCAGAACGAGATCCGACATGTGTGAATCTATGGTTGGCTTGCATCCATTGTCCTCCACAATAGAGAAGAGAAAACTGATGTTTCTTTATAAAATATTAAGTCTTAAGAACTGCACTCTTAGTAAAGAACTGTTTCTTTATCGATATTTTTCGTATGTTACTACCAGGAAAAAATCAATGAAGGGCTTCATTCCGGATATTTGTAATATATTAACCAAGTACAATCTTACAAGTATACTTAATTCATTTGTTAATGCACCATGAACATTACCATCAAAACATTCCTGGAAACGTGCAGTCACTAACGCAGTTAATGGACTCGAAACTAAAAGCTGGAGACGCAGAATTAATGCCGACCCAGACTTTACCATTTTTAGAGTCCTCCACACCTCGGTTTGTCCGTGTCCTCTTTACAATCTCTACGGCGATGCAACCCACCCTAAGATCATCAGAATGATGGCCAAAGTGTGGGTTGCCCCTCCGTTGAGTATGCCCTTAATGTGTATATTATGCTCTAAGTCAATCACCGATAAAGTCGAACATGGTATAAGCGAATGCCCTAGTAATGCCATAGAGAAACAGGCCTTTATCAGAGATGTAGAAAATGATATCAGCTATTCTGAAGCACAAGCATTAAGATCTGACTCACCTGACAGGTTTATGCTGAAAGTTCTTAGATCGGACCTTAGCATCGACTTGCCAGATGAGCAAAAACCAGTTTGCTTAATACTCTGCATGTCGTTTGCATACAAATGCATTGAGAAACTCTTGTAAATTTCTCGCTCGAGATGGGTGGGAACAAATAATCAATAAGACTATAGTTCACAGCTAGCTCGATCTTGGATATTGTAACTTGTGTAACCATGTAACTTGAAAAACAAATGTTTATTTCAGTTATAATCAATTGCATGTAATTCTCTTTTTCAATTCTTTATTCTATAAACATGTAGTTGTATTGTGTGTGGGGGGAGGGGGTGGATGTGCGTGTGTGTGTGTGTATGTGTATTGTCTTTCCATTATTAGTTATTACTCGAATGCTAAATAGTGGGATGATGAATGCGAAATATTCAATTCTCGAAAATATGCACTTCTCCGCCGATTTCGAATCGGAAATTCTCATGATGAACTGCTTAACGACATAGATCGTCGTAAACAGTTCAAATCTTTATGCAAAAGGAAACACATGGAATACGAATCAAAACAGCGTAACAATTCAATAGCAGTGCGTGACAACCCATCTTCTAGCTGGAAAACTATTAAAATGGGCACATACTCCCAAAATAGAGTACCAAATATCAAGCCAAATGTATGGTACACGTATTTCAAGGACTTATTCTAAATATCAGATTCCATTGATCACACAGGGATGTGACGATGGGAGTCAAGATAAATTTCTTAATGTTCCATTCTCGAATGATGAAATCAAAACCGCTATAAGGAATGTTAAGAATGAGAAAATCCTGGTCCAGATGGAATTGCACCTGAATTTTATAAGGAAACATGTCATGATATTTCCCCTTTTCTCACGCAGTTATTCAACTTAATACTTGACTCCGGTGATTATCCAATAAGCTGGGGAAAGAGTTTAATTTACCCTGTTCATAAGAAAGGCTCGTTTGATGACCTAAATAATTACCGCGCAATATCTCTAATTATATCAGTAGTAAATTTTTTAGCTCGATCTTAAATAAAGGATTGAGGCAGTGGTCAAATGATAACAATGTAATCCACGAATCCCAAGCTGGTTTTCGTGGTGGCTGTTCCACAGTCGATAATCTTTTTAGTTTACAAGGCATAGTACAAAAATATTTATCAACACCACGAGGTAGATTTTACTGTCTTTTTGTTAATTTTTCCAAAGCTTTCGATCGTATTAGACACGATATACTCTTGGATAGTCTCATCTCAAAAGGCATCCATGGTAAATTCCTTTCAATTTTACAGTCAATGTACGGGATATTATCTGCATGTGTATTATCGCAAAACACTACCACGTGTTATTTCCCTTGCACGATTGGAACTCGTCAGGGCTGTATCCTTTCTCCTCTGCTACTTTCACAAAACAAGTGTAAGACAGGAATTAGTTTCTCTAGTCAAATTCCAAATATTTTTAGTTCAATGTTTGCGAACGACATTGCAAATTGTGCTGAATCTGCCATTAAACTTAAACACCGGATTCAGGTTGTTGAGGATTTCTGTAATAGAACGGGAATGCAGGTTAACATAGAAAAAACAAAGATTATTTCTTATCAGAAAAGGCTGTTCTCTCCGCAGTTATGAAAAATGGTTTTATCGGGGGGAACAAAATGAAACAGTTTCCTTCTATCGCTTTATGGGTTTGATGTTTACCCCCGACATTGAAATGGACACGCGCTAAGGCAACACTTGCAGCTCAATCACGAAAAGCAATTATGTCAATAAACAATTATCAGTGTAAATTCGGCTATTTTGATCATCGAGATACATTCAAACTTTTCGACCTCATGGTGAAACCTATTCTATGCAATGGTGGAGAACTGTGGGGAACTGAATATTGCGAGAAAGTAGAATCTATCCATGCTAACTTTTGTAAAAGATTTCTGGGACTATCAAGACATATCAACAACAGTATGCTACTTATACAACAATTTTAAAACCCTGCAAAATGTAGAACGCTACCTTGATATTGAACTCTCATTTTGCTCAAGAAGGGCACTTTCGAATTTTTGATGCTCCGACCATAATTTGGCAATTGAAATTGGTAGACACCTTCGACTTGAGAGAAATATGCGCCACTGTCCCTATTGCTTAACAACCTTGGGTATAGAGGTAATAGAGGATGAGATACGTGCATTTTATGACTGCGAACTATACAGTCAGATACGAACAGAATATCTTTATCCTTTACTATTATTATACAATTCTGAATATTCCTACTTCAAACTTATATCATCTGACAATCCTAAAATTTTCAGGAAATTAGCTATGTATGTTTATGATATTCTGAAAAGAGAAGAACTTATGTTTGACAATGCTTTACGTGCCGATTATGCACAAATTATGTTGATTAATTTGGAATATTGAAAATAATGATTGAGTGTGAGGGCATTATATTGACAGTTTTTGTTTTGTGTTTTATTTTTGTTTAACTCTATGGCATCATATCGATATATGTTTTAGGCGATTTGTTTGTATATCTTTCTTGAAGACCAGATACAATGAAATCGACAATGCATATTCTAAAGGAACTGCTAAATGGTATTGATACGAAGTGTTTAAAGATGAATATACTTATATATATTACTTCAACGCGGTTTATGTTTTATGATTTATGCATTATGTTTTATGGGCCAGAGGCCTGAATTTCTTGAATAAACTATTGAACTGGATTGAATTGAAAAGTAGTAAACATAATTTAAATTCAACCTTTTCCCATCAAGATAAGTTGTATGTTTTTGTATAGAGTGAGGGAAATGGAGTATATAACGAATCAGGATTGTGAAATATCGAGGGATGGTTTAGACAAATGTAAACTTTGTATTACACAATTCAAGTTTAACCTCAATTAACAATTTACTGTATGCGTTATCATTAAAACGTAAGCTACTCTCATCTATAACATTAAATTGTTCTATGAATATGAAAGGATTTAATGAAGAAGATGTTTTGAAATCTAAGCCGATCCCTCTAAGATAGATGTAAAGACAAAATATGGTAATGAAAAGGCACATCCGGTTACACACTTCCCCCCTCTCTTATGTTTACAAAGAAATATATTTAAACCAGAAAAGTCTATTTTTATGTTACTTCACTCGATGCAATTTAAAATGGATTAATGTCCACTTGCTTTTCTATCCAAAATCGTTAATTAAGTAATTATCCGAATTAGTTCCCCCCATTGTTTTCTGTTTTTTTTTTAAAGCTGAGATTGGTCTAACAATTTGCCATGTGAATGAACGGTATAGGATTCACACAATCTTTTTACACAGCATGTTTACATAGAATTCTGTTTTTTATCTATGAAATGTACACATCCAATAATCTAGCAAATTATTCTTACCCTTAGAATGCTGGAAATATTTCCCGAAGTAGATTTTTGTGTCGTCTGCTGTCCAAAACCTTAAATATCAACTTGATTTTGATAAGAAAATATACTCACAGTAGCAAACAGGTTAGATCACAGGCCGCCCGCCAATTTATTTGGCGGCTTGCCTGGATCTAACCTGTTTGCATAAGCATGAAGTCGGTTCCAGCACTACAAGGGTTAACATATTCTGTTTGTTTTGTCCTGTGTCATTCGGAACACCTCGGCCATTTCTTAAAATAACCTCGGAGGTAATGGGGAGCCTTTTTTGAAAGTATGTCAGCAACGAAGGGCCAATCGTATCAACTCGGCAATCCCCGTCACAAGCCGGGGATTACCGGAAAGAGCTGATTGACAAAATATGAAACAAAGATGTGTTCATATGATCATCTTTAATGAAAAGGGTAAAAAAAACATTTAATTGTGATATATAACCAATTTGTGTGTATTTAAATACATATTTAGTGCCTGTGTGCATTTTGCGTTATCCGCCGGAAATAAGGCGAATTACCCCAGGATTTCTGGTGTATTCATGTACTGCCTACGAGGTATATATACCGACTTGTTACGGGGATTGCCGAGTAGATACGATTGGTCCTGTGTGAGTATTGGTTAATATACACACCCAGTCGGTCATCGAGTGTTAGTTAGAAACCTACGTTGACTCAAAAACATGTTTTATTTCGTTTTATCTATACTAGGCAATCGACGTGGGTAAAATGCACCACACCTTTTTCGGATTGTGGGAAACATCCGGGTTTATTAACAGTCACATGGTCCGAATAATGATTACTCCCCGATCACTTTACCTCATAGATACGTATTTAAATGTATTATAAAATACGTTTCAAACGATTGTGAAATAATGTATTGTCACAATGAATCTTTATTTATAACACAAAACATATGGGTTTTTTTCACATTAAATAGTTATCCCCTGATTTTGATTTCAACACTTTTTCAGAAAAGTAGTCCATATACGGAAAGTAGTTAATTCACTGCCTAGTCGCTTAAATGTGTAAATGGATGGTAATTGGAGAATTTATAGTGAATAAATGAGAAATTGCTCATGACATACTTTAAACAGAAAGAAAATATGTAAAAAGGCACACAACATGAATGTCGTTTGATTTAGTTTAATTCAAACGTGTAGCATTCGCTAATGATAATTTGAATCAAAAGAAATATTGAAAGAAATCACCTTAGATGTTGTGGAATTTAACAGTTTTGAAGAAAAACATTGAAATGTCGACTTCGATAGCAGGCATGGCGTAACGTCATTTCAGGGATTGTTCAACATGTTAAAAAAGCACACTAATAGATATATATAGATTTATTTATATGATAAAAATATATAACATTACATGGCAACAACATAGTAATAGAAATTAAACAAAACTTGCACCATAAATGCAATAATGTTGAAAAATCACGATCGCACATCCAATACTAAAGATAACAACGAAAAACCAAAACTTTGAATCGTAATTATTTCCTAAACCCTTTAAAAGTGCACAATATTAAAAGGAACGGTAAGGAGTGGTGGGCAAACCATTTACCTTATCATGAACTCATTTTGACACATTTTTAATTGAAGCTTAAAGAAACAAGTTTGACGAAAAAGGATGAATTGCTTATGACGAGCAATTCATCCTTTTTGTCAAAGTGGTTTCTACCCTTTAAAGAAAGAAACAAGTAAATTCGACTGCTCAAACATATTTTATGGACCAATGCTTCATTTTCCATAAAGAGAATAGTTTGTTTTAAGCGTTCTATACGCGTTTTGTGGTATGAGATAATAAGACTGCACATACAATTTACGTATATTCATTAGCATAAACCAGATCCGTAATGAAATAGCCGTAAACGACTTGCATAGTTTTACGACAATGAATCAACCTCGAAAAGTGGAAATGATAATTTATTATACACTTAATGAATGCTAATCGAGAACTATGGACACGTTGGTTTGTTTGTTCGAGATTTTACATCGCATCAACAACTTTTCAGGAACGTTTAGGCAAAATGACCCAGCCGGTGATATATTTAATAGCCTACAGCTTTAGCATAATTACATCTTTGAATTTCCGAGTTAAGGAAAATTGCGATGTGTGGTTTATAAAGAATGAAGAATACTCTTTGTTTACTTAACTGCCCATAGAATGAATTGTTTGTTATAGGGACATGTTTTTGGGTTTAGTCAAATAGTTATCATGAAACAGTTCATTACATCGGCCCTATGTGACTTTAAATCAACATGATAAGAATGACATAAGAAGATATATAAAGTTAAGGTTGATATTGGAGTTTTCATTTGTAAAAGCTGTGTAAAATGAGGACGGTTTACCATCAAGGGCATTACGTATATACACAAGAAATTTTGATAATAAAAGGTAAAGGTAAATGTTTTGTTTAACATAGTGTCACCCCTATTGAAATGTAAAGCCAATTTGGCTTATGAGACACTTTTCACTGATTATGCCAAGTACCTCCCAACTTCTAACCATTAAATTCAACTAGCTCCCGGGTCACAAACCATTTCGGATGAAGTCCCAAGAAAAACATTCTCCGAACAAACACCTATCGTGGGGCTCGGACCTTCGACCTCCCCGTCCCGAGGCGGACACCTTTACCACTAGGCCACAGTGAGGGATAGTACTGAGACGGTTACATCTACGATTACATCATCAAGTTAATCATTGCGTATGGTAATTAAGTTGTATTGTATTAAAATTCAACATATTGTACCTATATGGTAGAACCATCGGCATTCCATTAGGCAGTCCGGAGACTTCCTCTCATGAAAATACAAACCTACCACTGTCGTGATTTGAACCCGCGCAGACATTTGCTTTATGATTTCTAATTCTGTGCTCAAACCTCTAGGTCAAGGAAGCCACGTACAAATACGTAGCAGGTCATGAATTCGATGCCCAATCTTATCTTTAAACACCAAGCATCAATGAAAGGGGACATCGTACGCCCTTTATCCGTTGTCGTGACATCTCGTTTTAGTCAGTGACTATTCTATATTTCATTGTAACGGTATTTTCGAACATGCATGTTCATATCCTCGAAGTCCAAGGTTTTAGTATATGATTTTAATGCACAGGAAATGGACTTTGCACCAGTCTATGTATGTGTTACGTCAATCATCTACTAATAGGTCAAGTGGTGGAAGTATGTTGTTGCAAGTCGACACTTGTTTATTTTTTCTTATTTTCTTTCTTTTCCATTTTATTAATCTATGATGACATTGGTCATTTATCACTTTATTTATCCCCTTTACTCGGAAATACCTCACGATGACGCATCTACCATGAAGGTCTTAAGAAAAGGAAGTTCCATTTGCTCATGACGATTAAAATCACTTCCTTTCAATATTTGCTAAAGATCCAACATATTGTAAGTGATTCTGAGTACTTTTATGCGTCGACCGCAAGCTCTTTCAATTCGAAACTTTATGCCCTTTAGGCCTTTTATGAAAGCAAATGTATATGACAATTATTACGTGCTTTGAGCCAAATCAAGCTTAATTGGGTTATAAATATTCAAAAAAATGAAGGATTCACCAGTGATGATAATTTGTGTTTGCACCAAAATGAGAATATATGAAAGTTGTCTTACCGATTGTTACATTATTCTTTATGATTTGTTTTTATAAAAGGAGATGAAATAGGAAAATAGATAAATACAAAAGAAGAAAAAATAAACCATTAACCTGGCTGTAAGAGAAGTGTGAATGGGTTGTTTAAGTATGTTTCAATGTGTATAAAGTAATACTATATTGTTAACAGCAGACGACCAAAAGAGTATGAACGAAACATATAATACGATGTTGCGTAGAGACCACTGTGACGAAGTTAACGGAAAAATTGGTTGTCACAAATTATTTTTCCTTTAGCTACGATGGTTGACTTAGCCTTTTCTGCAGGTGGGTAGAACTTGGTTTCATGGAGTATATGGTTCAAATTAGATAATATGGAACAATGAAATATACCATAACATCATTTTATTCATCATTAAGCATCAAACACATGTTTATAGCTTACACAATATAATATATTCATAAAGCATGTGTCAAGACGTTTGTACAATTCATAATTTCTATTCGTTATTTAGAGAAGTTTTAGTGAAGTAATGATGGAAATATCGGAGAGTAATCTGCAGATATTTCCCGATTACCCAGGAACGAATAAGAATTAGCTGGGCTTTGGTATTAAATCTTTCCATTTATAGGTTGCATATGAAATCAACATTATTCAAACTTTAACTCCACTTGTCAGATTTAAGTTAAAAACAATATTCTTATGTAATCACCTGTATCCTCCCCAAGCTTCTAGACATACACCATATGAAGTAAATATGCAGTAATCGGGGAGGGGCGGTGGTTGGTAAACAGAGTTAAAGGCTTAGTAAAGAGGCCGGGATACAACAGATATGCAGTATTCCTTATGAGAAAAATAACAAACCAAACTTAAAATTGTTTTGCGGTGACTAATGTGTGCGCATCGATATAAACTGGCGCGAATTGCGGATATTCCACTCATAATACAACTGATAGGACTACGAATATGCGGACGTTTTTGTTGCTGAGCTGTTTAGCGCTGATAGACGGTCTTTGTGAGTAGGCATTTAACGTATCAAGAGTTAAGCTTGTTTGGGACTATGTGTTTAATGCCATATCAACGATTTGTTGAATTAAATTGCAGCACTTTTACCGTTGTTTCCTCTGCTTTAAAAAGGATAAAATATGGCCTAGACTTGTAACTAAACGTCTTAGCTAACACACTCATCATACAATGTATCCTAACTTTTTATTGTAATTGAAAATAAATATGTATTTAGAAGTACGAAAGAGACTTCACAGTTAGCCTTCATGTTCTGTTTACGTCTAAGTTAAACACTTTTCTGAGGTACTATATTCCTTTTAAATGTACGTGTAAGAGGGATTCTTTTGTACGAACCTCTGTGAGACAGGTCTTGATGTTTATCACATAGAAATTAGGAATTATTAAACCCTTTCCCAAACAACAAATTTTCGACTGTCCCAAATTGAAAGAGTTTGCAGACGACATTTCAAAATGTGATGAAATTGAACAATATACTTCGGAAAAAGTAGAAAACCTTGTGGGAAAAGGAGAAATTGCTCGTTACGAAGAATTCATCCTTTTCCCACAATGTTTTCTAAAGTCGTCTGCAACAAAGTCGTCAAATGTCGTTTTTGTTTGGGAAAGGGTTAATAAAGCATGGGAAGCTGAAACATATTTGTCACGAAACCTATTCTTCTTTTGTTTGACAATATTTGTACAGATTTAAACCTTTTTTCTTCTTTTTAATGACTTTTTTTCAGATAATTTACTTTATATTACTATATGATTTGTATGTTAGTGGTATGTTACACCTTATACATGTACGTACTGATGGATTGTGGTCCAGGGTTAAAGCGTCCGACACGAGAGTCGTGTGCTTGCCTCCAAAACGAGCAATTTTTCCGTTTGGCACACTAGTTTCAAACCAAATAAATAAAACGTATATCGTCTGTATGCTATGGCTGTCGTCTGCTCTGCTGGTTCAATCAGTTTGGATCAGTCACAATTTCCCATATGGATGACTGGGTTAACCCATTACCAAACGCCAAATTTTCGACTTTCCCAAATTTAAAAGAGTTTGTAGACGACATTTTAAAATGTGATGAAATTGAAAAATATTCTTCAGATTAAGCAGAAAACCTTGTGGGAAAAGGAAAAATTGCTCGTTCCGATCATTTTCTCCTTTTCACACAATGTTTTCTAAAGTCGTCTGCAACAAAGTGGTCAAACATCGTTATTCTTTAGTAAAGGTTTAAATCAGTTTGGATCAATCACTTTTTCCGATATGGATGACTGGGTAACCCTTTACCAAACGCCAACTTTTCGACTGTCCCAAAATTGAAAGAGTTTGCAGAACGTGATGAAATTGAAAAATAATCCTCTATGCATTTACTTAAAATTATGGTCAGCACATATATGTGCACTGAACTAATTAAAAAGACGCTTATAGGAAATATGTTTTAAGCCGGGGACGATTTACGTAACACTTTGCGTTTTACGTTGCTGTAACCCTACACTTATTTCCGAGGTGTATCTCGCAGCTCACGGAAAGACCCGAGTAGTTCCGGCTGTGTCGTCTCATCATGTATCCGTTGTTTGTAGCGGGAGCGTCCTTTTATCCATCATACCGAGACCAGCCTCGTTGTGAAGTTATAATCGAGTCTGACGGAGTAGAGTCCTGGGGATCGGTTGTAGCCCGGGTCGGGGAGCTGGAAAACTTATACTGCTCTGTGAGGTGTAGGGACCGATACCCGACCCCTGACATACGGTGGTACAGGGTGCGAGCGTCGAGAAGTACCCAGATCCGCCATACAATTAACAGGTAATCGTTATTTTTTCCTCTGTCCTATTTTGACGTTTTTATTGGAACAACAGATATTATATTTTGAACCATGAGCAATTTCTTTGCGTAAGATGTTTTGTAAAATGTAACTTGGGTGTTTTTTTTATTTATATATATATACATAAATAGAAATAAATAAAAGAGGTATAGGCTTCATGAAAAAAATGAAAATAACTTGGGAGAATGTGGTAAACAAACTGTCAAAATAATCATGGTACAGTTCTCATGTACATATAGCTAGAAGCTTCAAACATGTACAGTTGTAAGTGTCGAGAAGTTGACAACTGGCGTCGAGGATTCGATGCCCGATTCCAGCTTATTTTCTATTTGTGGAGTGTACTTGGTCAAGTTAGTATTTTCTTTTATTCTTTTTAACCCATTACCAAACAATATTGACCGACATTTGACCAGTTAATTGCAGACGGCTCTGGAAAACATAGTGGGAAAAGGAGATATTGCTCTCAACGAGCAATTTCTCCTTTTCCCACATTGTTTTCTGACCTATCAGAAGAATTTTTCCAATTTTGAAATGTCGTCTGCAAACTTTTTCAATTTTCGGACAGTCGAAAATTTGGCGTTTGGTAAAGGGTTATAGTCCGTTGAAACAGGATTTTAACAGTGTACATATCGGTTTGGTAAAGGGTAAATTTTCGCTGCGATAAAGCTAAAGGATTGTTGAAAGACGCGTTAAATTGATTTAAAACAAAACACGTCCATTTTATTATCAATCTCTTTTCAGAGTGTACGCTAAGCGGTCTGGTTTCCACTCACTGCTTACATTCCTTCAATTCCGTGAAACCGATGTTGGAACATATAAATGCCGAGCCTGGTTGGGTCAACGTATTGGGTGGAAGGAAAGACTTATCGACATCACATACGGTAAAGAAAATATTCATCAAGTATATACCCATGCATCTGTACCCCAATATTTCGGACCTATACTTGTTCACAATGTTTGTAGAGGTGTTCGAATTAATTTCGATTTTCGATTTTTTTTCTTTATGGGTTTTACATCACATCAACATTATTTCAGTTATGTAGCGATGCCCGACTCCTAATGATGGAGGAAGACCCCATACTCAACTGCCCACAAGGACTGGTCGAGGCGGGTAGAACCATCGACATTCCGTAAGTCAGTCGGGAGACTGCCTCTCATGAAAATCCATATCCCTCTCAGGATTTGAACCCACGCGGAGAGGGGCTCGATTTTCGATAATTGCGACATTATGACTTTTGTTAGAATGTTTATGGCTTTATAAAAAGTTTCTGATTTTATTAAGATAAAGATGTATGCCAAATGCTTTGGTTTGTTTCAATGTCGAAAGTCTTTGTAAAGGTATTTGTGTATATGTAGCAGAGCCGATTACTCTATTGTAGGTACTCACATTGCCTTATATGCTATTAAGTCTTTACCAAACGCCAAATTTTGTACTGTCCCAAGTTGAAAAAGTTGCAGACGAAATTTCAAAATGTGATGAAATTGGAAAAGAATAATCCACTGATAGGATATAAAACATTGTGGGAAAAGGAGAAATTGCTCGCCACGGGCAATTTCTTATTTTCCCACAATATTTTCCATAGTCGTCTGCTTCAAACTGGTCAAATATCGTTAATGTTTGGTAATGGGTTAAGATAGATTATGGTGCCCAGCCTATAATCGGTGAAGGAAAACCATACCGTATGCTACCATGCAGCTGGGAAACGGTTTACTAAACGTTGAGTATGCTCAGAACTTGCGTATGTTCAAAACAAAGCTCCCTTCAATATCAATATTGAGAACAGCAATATTGCAAAGTAACACGTCCTAAAAGGCGCCTCTTCGTGGTTCTTCTAGTGATGTGTCACATTACTATATTGTCAACGTTTCAAGATGCTATTTGTGAAGTTTTGACTTAAACGTGCTTGTTCACAGATGTGGGGAGTTTCGAAAAAATAATCAATTTTTTTAAAACTGCACACAAGCGCTGTACTGTTACATGCTACGCATCAGATAATAGACATTCGTGTCAAAAATATTGTTTTAATTCTTCGAAGTGCGTATTTAATGGATTAACATGTATTTTAATCCAAAAGCAACACATCGCTTTTGAGATCTCCTGCATATAAAACATATGTACTTAGATACATTGACGCTTTCTGAATTAATTATGCTTTCAAACGTTACGTTTAATTGTGTATCAATTATGAATACAAACACCATTACAAACAGTGCATGGTTTCATCGGTATTTTAATTTGATTTTAAAATTGAAATCCTCCTATCTGTAAATAAGCGTTTTTAAGCAAACATTTTCAACAAGTGTTTTGGTAAATAACTACTCTTAGAGGCTACAGCTTGTAAAATATAGATCTACTAGTATCGGGATTTGAACATAGGCAGTAGAGGTGTGGGCTAAATTATTTATACATGCACAACGCTTTTGAAACTTTACATGAACAGCTGTGTTTATCCTTATAGTGCTGGAACCGACTTCATGCATAGTCAAACAGGTTGTATCCAGGCCAGCCGCCAATAACCTGTTTGCTACTTTGAGTATATTTCCTCATCAAAATTAAGCAGATATCTAAGCGTTTGGGAAGCAGACGATACAAAAAATTATTTTAGAAAAATACCCAGCATTCTTAGGGTAATTTCATTTTCGTACCTTTGTTTCGTTGCTTCACCAGAAGATATTACAAAAGATACTGGTAAAAGGAAATACGAAATAAAACTTTATGAAGAGTTTCCTTCTAACCGCATCAAAAGAATCAACAACATGCATTGAACAGTTAGAATTTTGATACACATTGTATATCGATTTTTTTTTATTTCATCGGCCACCAAACAAAGACACAAACTTTTAACCCTAAGATAACTGAGCACTTTTCTAAAAATTTATTTTGTGTCGTCTCCTTTCTAAAACCTTATATATCAGCTTAATTTCGTTGGGAAAGATACTCAGATTAGCAAACAGGTTAGATCAAAGGCTAGCCATCAATTTACCTACCTGTTTGCATAAGCATAAAGTCGGTCCCAGCATTATAAGAATAAAGGACTAGCTACATAACAGCGAAAAAGCTATTTTTCCTACAGTTATATAGCTCTATACTAAGCTTTGATTTACGGGATTTACCAGGTTGTGACAAGCAATCGGAGTTTACGTGTGGTGATGGGTTTTGTATCAGCCAATCAGAAGTGTGTAACGGTGTCATCAACTGTCATGGCGGCGACGACTTGGACGAGAGTCCCTTAACATGTGGCGATTACAGGGACCATGACTATGACCATGACCATGACTATGGACACGACAATGACCATGTACATGAATTTGACCATGGGCATGACTATGGACAAGAATATGATCATGGAAATGGATTTGACCATGGATATGATGATGGCTTAGAAGATGGTCATGGACTTAGCGATGATTATCACAATGTATTTGACCAGGTACTTATGGATGACTATGGTTATGACCATGGACAAGGACACGGTGATGCCTTTGGAAATGCTGATGACAATGGACATGAGGATGACTTTGACAACGAGCCTGAACATGGTCATGACTTTGGCAACGGTGGGAATGGTTATGACTTTGGTAATGACCATAACCACGAGCCTGTACATGACTTTGACTATGGCAACGACCATCAACATGAATATGATAATAATGATGCCCAAGAACAGACTCCTGATGATGACGATCTTAGTAAAAAGCACGATGAGGGACCAGTTGAAGACAGTTATGACTTTGGAAATATTCATGAACATGTCCATGACTATGGAAATGACCATGACCATGCACATGACTATGACTATGGAAATAGCCATGAAAACGACAATAGCTTTGGAAATAATCATGAATACGACCATGACATTGTAAGTGATCATGTACTCGACTATAACTTTGGAATTGACCATGATCACGAAAATGACTTTGGAAATGACCATGATCACGAAAATGACTTTGGAAATGACCATGTACACGGAAATAGTCATAGCCATGAACATGACATTGACTTTGGAATTGGCCATGATCACGGAAATGACTTTGGAAATGACCATGTACAAGACTATGACTATGACAACGACTATGGACACGATAGCGACTATAGCAGTGATTGTGGCAATGAAGGTAAGCCAAAAATGAAAGGATCTTGTATTATCATTGTATTATGGTATAGTATTATATTGTATTATATAGTATTATATCATATCATATAACGTTATATTATTACATAATATGATCTCATTATATTATATTATATTATTTACAATGATTACATTTCATTTTATCATATTATTTCATTTTATTATATAAACAGTTTCAAATATCGTTTTTGTCCATGTTACATTCTTAAAAAACCATTGCGATGGAACGTATATGCTTATCAAAGGTGGTGGTTTCTGGTCCTATTACAGACATGCACCATAGGACACCATCGCTTTCTGTGTGTTGTTTGTAGAACACACCAGCTGTATGCTTCATATTTGGACATTTGGTGGGGACGTCACAGCTTTACCGATTCTGGTTTTCTGAAAGGGGAAGCCTCTCAACTAACTTGAGATTTCATTCCATAATGACCCGATTTAGAGCATAAGTTATAGAAGACTTAAGAAACCTTTGTGATCATAGTTAAATTTGCAATTTGCTCTTGAAAGCAATTTCACTTTTGTCACAACGGGTTCTATCCAATACTCACTAGGAAAATGTCTTTTCCTTACTATTACGCCGCTTTAATTTGGACATGTCCTAAATGTTGATATTAAGTGATGAATCAAGACAGAACGATGGTTCTTACAAGACGTTTATATTGAGCCGTGTATGATGTTTGATAATACGGGCCTCCCCTCATCCTCTTTAACGAGCGGAGTAATGTAACGAAATGATAATGTATTGACTCGATATTCAACAGTATCAGATAAAAAGGTACATAAAAAAATTCGATTTTCTTTCGATTTTTATATCGTATTAGATTTAATAATAAATCATTGAGTGACAAAAAAGTCGAAATTCATTTTACATCAAACACGATATCAACTAATGATTTCTGACATGGTTCTCGTCAACAGATCTAATAACAACGACGACTGAACAAGCGACAACCACCATGGCAACAACAGACACTGAAATATCAACAACTGCAAAAACAACACAAACATCACCTACAGCAAACCAAACCACACAAAAGCCAACAACAACACCACAAACAACAACAGAAACAATAAGACCACAAACAACAACAAAACCAACAACAATAGAAACAACAACAAAACCAACAACACCACAAACATCAACAACAAAAACAACAACAATAGAAACAACAACAAAACCAACAATACCACAAACAACAACAAAAACAACAACAATAGAAACAACAACAAAACCAACATCACCAAAAACAACAACAGAAGCAACAAAAACAACACTAGTCACAACGACAAACACATGGAATACAACAGCAATGCCACCAATAACATCAACAACGACCACACCAACACCAGCATCGGGAACAACATCAGTAACAAGTAATTCAACAACAAATTCGTCAACCACTTCATCAACAACATCAATTACAACGCCATCTTCGACGTCTGGTACTAGGAACACAACAGAACCTCGTAGTAAGTAAATCTTTTAGACTTGCTTCATGTTTTGTTTAGGTGACACTCATTCGCAGAATCAGACTCCGCACAAGATTATTTCCCTTTTCCTACACTTCAGTACAGCATCGCTGTATCTCCTAGCCAAATGAAAAGGGAGATCGCTGCGTAGGATAATGTAACAGGATCTGTCCTCTACAGTTAAATGGATGGGTCGAAACTATTGCGATATAAGAAGGAATTGATCTTCAGGAGCACTTTTTTCTTTTAACTCAATAGTTCTTTAGTCGTTACGCTTCTAATATATATGTTATATACGGCGTCTATAGTATGTATTGTAACGAACCGAGCAAATGAACCTCTCAAAGACACAAACACATCCGATCAGTGAAATACACTGTTGTTCACTGAGCGGTTGTGTTGTCTTATATATACCAGAATGTTCTCTCAAACAAAGCATTAAGTTCCTTATTTGCATAAACGTTCAACGAACGTGGGGAAACACGTGGGGAAGGCAACTCCCATAGAAGGACAAATCTGTATCCCACCGCTGCCACCAATGTAACGAACCGAGCAAATGAACCTCTCAAAGACACAAACACATCCGATCAGTGAAAAATACTGTCATACACTGAGCGGTTGTGTTGTCTTTAATGTATACCAGCATGTTCTCTCAAACAATGCATTAGGTGCCTACTTTGCATAAACGTTCAACGAACGTTACAGCATGTTAGCCAAGAGAAGAGTACGTGTATTCTTTTCTAAGGCGAAAATTGTGAAATACTCAGAAATAACAAACACAAAGTTAAATGATGGCGGAAAACAACACGCATAAGAATTCCTGAACAAAATAACATGAAAAATTATGAAACGCAGACAAATCTAGTTTAAAGAGAATTGGGCGATAATCCCTCTGGAAGCCATAGAAGCTAATAAAAGTAAAGAGGGTGAGAAAGAGAGTATTCAAACGAGAACAAAAATCTATCTCATACAAAAGGTTTTAGTTTATCTATCTTCTAATAATGTCAAACCGCTTACGGGGAATATAGACATTTTCCCTGGTGGCTTACCAGTTCTAAGCTAGGATATGCCCAAGAACACCCTACGGTGAAATAAATGGCCGCCTCCGGGGATCGAACGCGGCCCGCCCGGTCTCTAGTCCCCGACGCTGTGCACTACACCACCGCAGAGCCTATTTCAGAAAACATGTGAAGCGGTTCCTTACAAACTGGATTCACCCTTCTTTGTTAAAATTGTATCCAATTAGAGGGCTTTGTCAAGTGATATTTGGTCATCAATGAATTTCAAAAGATCGGAATTTGTGAATGCTCCAAATTGAAAGCAACGGCTGACGACAGAAAAAGAAAGAAAAATAACTGTTTTCGTTTAAAGAAATCGGGTAGAAAACAATGTTACTAAAGGATACATTTCTCATTCGGAACTAAGGACTTCTGCAACAAATGCCTCATGGTGATATATAATTGAACATAGGCTTAACCCTGTACCAAACAACACATTTTCGACTGTCCCAAATTGAAAGAGTTTGCAGACGACACTTTAAAATGTCATGAAATTGAATGAAAATCTTCTATTAGGGCAGAAAACATAGTCGGAACAGGAGAAATTCCTCGTAATAAGCAATTTCTCCTTTTCCTACAATGTTTTGCAGAGTCGTCTGAAACAAACATGTCAAATGCCGTTATTGTTTGGGAATGTGTTAAAAGATTAATCGACGATACTTCATGTGGGTTATGGAGGGCTATAGTCTGGTTCCACGGTCAGCGACAAAATACAACTAACGGGAACCAGTTTTTAACAGAGAATAAGATCTCATGTCTTTGATTCCAGGTTGCGGGAGGGCGGAGTTTCGTTGCCAAGGAGATGGTATGTGTATTCCCGCCAGGAGTCGCTGTGATGCGTTTCCGGATTGTAGTGACGAATCGGATGAGATTAACTGTGCAGGTACAGTGCCCCTTTGTGTCAATAGCATAACGAATAAGAGTGACTAATGGTTGTCAAAGTTAAAGTTATATTACTACCCACATAAATAATATATCAAAGCGCTGATAGCGCCGAAGAACTAAGGCGCGTTTAAAGCAAGATGATTCAGTATGTATTTGAAAATTTCTTTGGGCAACATCTCGAGGAAAACAGCTGCTCCTTTTACCACCATAATTATAGTTATTATTTCTGTGAACAGAGACTGAACGATAGTCGAACATCTGGACATTTTACGATTTCCCATAAGGCAGCAGTTATAATAATATAGAGCAAAACAAAGCGAGTAAATCCGGACTACATTCCTAGTTCCAAGAAGGTATTAGTCTGCACAGTGAAGGCGAATGTTTAATGAGTATATGGGGTCAGACCGCTGTTTGTTTATCGATAAAAGTACCGTCCCTCAAAAAATGGTATGTAAATTCAATGTTCTAAGATGCCAACAGTCCAACCAGTGGTTACCGAACTTGCTTGATCATAATTTCGTTAGTCAGGGTAAGGTTGATACTTATGGCTATATAAAAAAGTATAAACGCTTGTTATGTATCTAAATATTGAATATTGATATGGAACTTCCAACAAAGCCATGTTTAAATTATTTCAACAAATTCCATACAGAATCTTGCAAAATAAAAACGAGATACAAGGTGAATATGAGTATAATTCACTTTCTTTCTCGGAGAAAAGGAGATCAATTGTATTACTCAATACACAACTTCAAATCATTGATTATGATAACTATAAGAGAGCTGTTAGAACCACAAACAGTCGAAATGGTGTGATCTTATGGAAAACATTAAATATAACTTGATGATATATAACTAATATCAAATCCAGTTGAAGTACAATGCCATGTGCTCAACCATTGCCAAAAATAACGACATTTGGCTAGTTTATTGCAGACGACTTTGGAAAACATTTTCCCACAATGTTTTCTGCCCTTTCAGACATTTTTTTTTCAATATCATTTCACATTTTGTATACTCTTTGGTAAAGGGTTAAACTTGTTTTGTATGCGGACATGCAAATTTGCAAAGGGATACCTATTGACAAAATAGCAGTTCTAATCAAGACCATACTGTGTATCCCAAAACTGTATTTTAACATGGAGAGATAGTGATATATGGAGGTAGTGATATATTACAGATGATAGAGAGGAAGAGATAGAGTGGTAGAAATAGAGATAGAGAGATAGAGTGGTAGATATAGAGTGGGAGATATAGAGAGATAGAGATAGAGTGGTAGATATAGAGTGGTAGATATAGAGAGGTAGAGATAGAGAGGTAGAGATAGAGAGATAGAGATAGAGAGGTAGAGATCAGTGAGAGTTTAAAACAGACGCCTCGTTTACATTATGTTTGGTGATGTTTTATCATCATGTCTTCTGTAAAAGGAATTGAGTGAAATAAAGAGTTTGTGTTGTATTGTAAAAACACACACACAAAAAACAGCAATACCGCCTAGTTACGAACGGGGAGTATCTAAATTCAAAATGATCGCCCTTATCATACAACCTCTGCACAACTTTGCACAACTTTGCACACCATTCAATGTGTCTGTCCGCGCTCTTCATTAATCGTTATGCTGCAAAATTCCTGTGAAAAACAACTCATAATTTATCTTTGTTCTTCAAAACTGATATCAACATTACCGTGAATGTGATGTATGAAATTCATTATTGCCACTTTTTAACGATCATTGAAAAGATAAAAAATGGTTGTCATGACTTTATTTTATGATACTCTTTATTACGAGGATTGTAGTACCAAGGGAAATGTTATTTCCTGGACAACAAGCGCATATTAGTACAACCACCCTTCTCCCTTCCCCCCTAAAGAAACTTGACCCATTACCGAACAATAACCACATTTGACAAGATGTTCCAGGCGACTTAAGAAAGCAATGTTGACAAAGGAGAAATTGCTCTCAACGAACAACTTCTCCTTTTCCCACAATGTTTACTGCCATATCAGAAGATTATTTTTCAATTTGATCATATTTTCAAATGTCTGCAAACTCTTTCAATTTGGGACAGTTGAAAATGTGGCGTTTAGTAAATGGTTATAAGATAGAAGAATAAAACCACCACGGTATAACTGAAATAATGTTGAAACTGACGATTAACAATTAAGTAAGTCACCATTACTTGCAGGTATATCGTGTCCAGAGGGGAAAGTTGCCTGTCAGATCGAGGAGAAATGTGTACACCGGAGCCAGCTGTGTAATGGCGTGCGGGATTGTACTGACGGAAGTGACGAAACGAATTGTTAAACGGTCGGGACACGCAATCGGAACTCTTCGGCAAAATCCGGCAGACTAGACCGGACATCACCGAATTGTTCCGATTACCAAACTCCAAGAAATCCTTGTTGCGCCCTCTATAGTTTGTTTGTTAATTTTTTCTTTTTTTTATGAACAGGGCTCCCCCTTGAGCGTTATCAAATGTGTTATCTGGATGAACAAAAAAGATATACTTTTTTAACTTTATAAATATGTTTTGTGTTTTTAAGTAAGTAGTAAATTTTATTATAGTGACAATGTGTTATGTACATATAAATATACAATTACAAATTAACAATATTTACAACACCCGGCCACGTTGGGCCTATAAGTCACTTTGAGGTCAGAACATGAATAACATAACATATAACAAATGTTATTAAGTACATGCAGAAAACTATAATTATTTTGGCAAAAAGAAACTTTCAAGTGATAGTTTAAAAATCCATGAGATATTCCCCTTAAGGGAACTCTTAAAGGAACTATGGACGAAACGATGCAAAAAACGATTTGTACTTTGTGAAATTCGAGAGTAGCTATTGTTCCAAAAATGAAGTAAAATACATACTTTTCTTAACAACATGAATTTATATAATAATCCGATCTAGCTGGTTTAAACATGCTTTTAGGATGATGTGGGTTTAAGACTATGTAACAAAAGTCTTACCTGTAGAAATATATAGCCAGTAAAAACATATTATGATTACTATGAAAAAAGGGGAATACATGCATTACGAGTAAAATGTTCTTATTGATAAACCAGTGAGGAAAGAGATAAACATGGATGAAAAGATACCGAATTGGCAGTGTCAAAAACGATAGTTAGCACATTATTTGTAGATATTGCTCTATAAACTTATGTGGAAGATATATACGTGAAGAAACGTACAGATAAAGGTTTTATAGTATAAGTATCATAGCTAAACATAAACTAACGATAAGTATGACGAAGAATAACAGGAAGTCAGGACCGGAAGTAAGCTTACACCCTCAATTAAAATCGTTTAGATTGCGGATCCTTTTGGCCGGTTTTTGTGCATCCGCAGTGGAATGTGAGAAACCTCTATTAGCACCTTATAATCAGACCCTTCCCTGCTATAATGTAAACTAGTTTTGTCGTTTGAGAACAGCGTCTAAGTTGTGCACGGCAATTTTAGATGAGACAAAATAAGACATTTGTATATCTAAGTGACTAGTGCATATACAACACATATAACTACATGGTTAACGGAAAAGGAAAAAAAGCACCCGGCCCAATGGGCCTTTAAGTCACCTTAAATGTTGAATACAAAATAACAACGTACACTTAGGTAAACCTTTATGTTGTTACTTTTCAAACATATTTGGTATTGATCATACAATTTGAAACAAATGCAGATCAAAACCAAACATCACTAATGAGATATCTGGCTTTGTCCACCATTTGCTTCAATGATAAGCGAGTTATACGTATCTAGATCATAATACATATTATGTAAGGTACACATATGCTTTACAGTAAAAACTGCCTACGACATCGACACAAACATAACATTGCTAATTGATCGGGTAATTTGAACAAAATCACATTAACCCTCTCCCAAACAACAACGACTTTTGACCAGTTTGTTGCAGACGACTCTGGAAAGCATTGTGGGAAAAGGAGAAATTGCTCGTAACGAGCAATTTTTCTTTTTTCCCACAAGGTTTTCTACCAGAAATTATTTTCCAATTTCATCACATTTTGAAAAGTCGTCTGCAAATTCTTAATGTGGGACAGTCGAACATTTGTGGTTTGGGAAAGGGTTTAAACAATGCAGATCCAGATCAGAGACCCCATTTTGAGGGACGTCAGATCTGGACCGTCACCGGTTTTCGTGATATGCTTACTTTGCTAGACAAATTATAAAATTAAGTGTATAAGAAAGTAAATCAGGTATGTACATGTAGTACACTGCGCCTCCGTAGATAGGCATATGCTATATATCTCGCAGATTTTCTTGGGTAATTCGTCAACAATATTTTTAATTTGGTTTCGTTAGTTTCGTGGGAAATTTCCTGAAGCTCGTTTTCGAGCACATTAGGTCGTATTTGATCATATTGGGTACACCGTAGAAACATCAAAGTGCTGAAGGCACTGAAGTTGGATGACGTGATTCAAATGGATTATTATCCTGCAAGTGTTAAAAGCAATGTCAACAGTATTTCACTTGCTTTACTGCTTGCTTTTATCAGCAATAAACTAGTTTTCTTTCATATGGTTTACATTACATCAACATTATTTCAGTTATGTAGCAATGTCGACTATTAATGATGGAGGAAGACCCCATACTCAACTGCCCATAAGGGCTTGTTAAGGCGGGTAGAACCATTGGCATCCCGTAAGTCAGTTGGGAGACTTTCTCTTATGAAAATCTATATCCCTCACGGGATTTGAACCCACGCGGAGCAAAAGACTAAAAACTTTCAAATGTCGCAAGGACATCCAAAGAAAAAAACGCTAGTGAGGTTCAGACTTTGGACATCAAGGTAATGAATTTTCATTTGGCCAAAGGACCCTACAAAATATACTACAATTGCCAAATGCATCCATATTGGTTGCTGGAATATTTATTATAAGAAAACCGTATGAGTATGAACTGGAAAACAAATAGGAGACAAATACAACAAAGATTGTTTTATTAGTATTTAAATGTTTACATTTTTCATTAACTTTCTCTTTTTAATAGGCAAAGACAAACATGTGAGAAGGTGTTTTGTTAAGTGACAGGAAAATAACAAGTTTTATGTTTTTATTAACCATATTTATACACATGTGTGTTAGGGACTGCAAAAATCAGTCTTATGGACCCTTATGGACCAAAATTTAGTTTTTTAACTTTTTACATATTATGATTTGGTAACATGCCTGAAAATTTCAAGTCAAAATTCATGAAATTAAAAAAAGAATCAGTTATATTGGGAAACTCAAGGCAGTCTCTTTATTTAATTGAGACGTCTGGTTGTTTAATTGACTCTGGTTGACGTTTCATCGTTTTGACTTCATCCTTTTGAGTATCGACACGTTTTTTGTGTGAACTACCCTGTTTGAAAATTTAATAATGCCCTTTCCCTTGATTCATTCTTATCCAAATTTTCGAGTCATATTTTCAAAAGAATGATTTTTCTCAATATTAGAAGACACCAATGCAAATACTATATATTCATTGTCAATTGTTTGTTTACCTTCTGCAGTATTCTTAAGAGTTATATCTGACATATGACTAGCATTTACAAGACTTAAACAACACACTTTGCTTTCTCCTGACGTTACATATTTCAAAAGGATAAGAAGATGACAGACTGATTCTGAAAAAAAATCCTTCTTCACAAAATAAGTAATTATGTTTAGGATATTTATATAGGATAACAAATCAGATTCAAAACCTAAATTGACGACCCAAAACAACACCTCTTAAACAACGCTAGCTTAAATGTTTTTACTTCTTGTACTTTCCTTTAAATAAATATTTCTTGTGAGCTATACATTCAGTTTCTATGAACAACAAACAAAGAGTTTGTTGCAAACTCATAATACATGATGTACCCTATGATACCAGGAAAAAAACGCAATTCTCTTGTTCCATGCTGTCCTTAACATGACACAAAACTATCGAATGGAAAACAGATCAAAAGAAACATATGGCTTTGATATAAAACTATTTATCTTTTCAAGATCAACACTTTAAGATGGCAGTCCTTAAGGTTCTCCAATTCCACTCCCGTGTATTTTCTTCATCATCCCTGAATTTCACTCAACTGCAAAGGTCCTCCTACTTTTGATGTTTTTTGGACACCTATAAAGAGTATATAAAAATAATATTTAGATATGAATACCTTTTTTTCTAAAGTGTTAAATGCCATGTCAACAATTTTCATTTATATTAGGAAAATCCGAAGTCAGTTCTAGGTATGGGGTCTGAAGTGTCTTGCCGAAGAACACCCCCAAGAAACCAGAGTGGCTTTAGCATAGGAAACCTTAGTACAAAGTCAACCACCATTACTATTAGACCACAAAGGTCACGACAACGCTTTATAACAACTTTATACCATGTACAAACATGTATATGTAGAGAATACAGAGTTTTGTTTACATGTACTATGAAAGTGTTTATCAAATTTAGATGGAGAAGTGCAACAGACATGACATCAAATACCATCAACTATTATTAAGTATATCTGAAAGCATTATACATATATAAACAAACATAAATTTTCAAAAGAAATAATTAAGTTTTTTTTAGTTTCACACACATTCTCACTAAGGGGAGAAAAAAAGGGGAGAACAGTCTTATTTTTCAAGTTTTAGTTATGAGCTGTTTTATTTTTCATGTATCATTTCTTCAAGAGCTGTCTCGAAATGATGGCTTGTAAATAATGAATACTTGAATTCTTTTTCTTGCTATGGATAGTCTTGGATGATATTCTTTCAACAATTTATTTTTCTAAATCAGGTAATACCTAATGACCTCAGCAAAATGTGTCAATCATGGTAATTATGGTCACTTGTATCAGTTGAAAACTAGATGACTCGTAAATGAATTACGCTTATGGTTAACTTTATTATAGAGTTTATGATCGACAGTGCTTGTCACACCAGAAATGATGATCATTTCTTTGAATAAGGTAATAACAGCTTGATTCAAAACATCCCACATTTACTCAATCATGATAGCTAACAACATACCTAGGTGGCTGTTTGGTGTAGGATATGTAAATGATTGGCAGTTTGAAAACATGAATGGTCATAATGTCATAATGGTTACTTTAAAATTTTACTTTGTTTAAAAGAAATTGAGATTCGCATATACAATGGATACCTTTCTTCACATAAACGCATTATTTTGTTGCCAGAAAATTGTTTATTTTTTTCCATACATGCCTAAATCAGCCCATATTTTACTAAGACAAGCATTGTTCCATGCAACTTAAGTTTCAAATGTCACCATAGCAATTCTTTACATATATGTGAATGTATATCTCTCTTATATTGCATGATTGCAGTATGACAGCATTTGTCACCCCTTTCTGAGAATGAGTGATCAGTTTTTTTAAAGAATTATTTATATTGCCTCTTTGACTTTTGGTTTTTCTCACGATTTGAAGCTAAAGTAACTTACATTATTTGTATAACTGACAGGACAAATATTTGCAGGTCATGCAATCAAAATATTAAATGGATTTCAATATACCTCTGCATCTGTTTCTCCAATCCAACTGTTAATAGTAGTGGATAAGTGGTGCATCATACTGCCTTCACTGTAAGTCATGGTTTCTGTTAGTTTCACTATACACCCTGGAATTGAATGACCCCTTCATTTTTCAGAAGACAATGCTTTTTATCTGTGATATAAAAAGACGTTTCTGCTATAAAGACTTAACATTGTCACATTGGAAAAATGCACTAAGTTTCAAACATAGCACCCTATAAAATAGACAAACTTTTATCAGTATGATCAGGTATGATCAATTTAAAACACAGAAATTAATTTTTCATAGTGATAAAAATGCTACAGATAGCATGTATATTTGATTGATAAACATTCAAGCAATTTAGACGAAAAAGGCATAGCTCATCATGATTTGCGGCAGTCTTCTAAATGTTTTAACCTCCCCCAAACCCAGCTGCAACAGTGGGGATTGAACTCAAGTAACAAAGTTTCCTCTGCAACGTACTAACTAAGCTGTTAAAGATACTCTCTCAGAGATGTGTCTATTTGGAGTTACAAACGTCTAAAAATTGGTATTTACAATCCTGGTCACTAAACCAAAGACTATTTACCATTTCTTTACTTATAAGATGCTAAAACCCAGTGCTTTCATTAAATAATGTGAAGTGAGCCATCACGTTTGATCATCTTTGGGATTAACAAAATTACCAGATTTCAGCAAGTAAAGATATTAAAAATGATCTTCGATTTGGTGACAATAATTGTTAAGAAGACTGAATTTATTTCAAGTATCTTGTCTTGAATGCTGATGATTACATTAATTTGCAAACATGTATGAGGTTACCAAAGATAGCAGCCAACATTGATGATTGACAGGTTATCGACAACTTCCAGTCATTTTCGTAACGCATTTAAACAGAAAGTTAACAATGATTTCGATGATGATTGCAAAAGCAACCATGCAAATCAATGAAGTATCATTTTACTTACCGTTTTTGTTGATGGAACAATGCTCCTTCCAAAACAGTACATGCAAATAAAACACGATTTAAAACGAGAGAATTATGTAGGTCAATAGCGCTATGCCTATATTTTCGACCAATTTTTCGAAAAGTCAACCTTAGTCGGGGCTAATTCTTTCAAAACTGATAGAAGGACCGATGTCAACCGCTTCTCACCTTAGCAAGAAAGTATTTAAACTTTCGGGGACCGGGATAGGAAATTTCAATCAAAATGATAAAAGATTTATTATGTTTTATCACGAAATTAAGTCGCCCCCCCCCCCCCGTGTCTCACGGTTAGATGGAAAAAGAGGAATGGCTTTCTTTCACGTGATCGAACGACTCATGTCACATGACTTCCTTATTTGGCTTGTTAATTGGCCTAAAATAGCAATATTCGGTCAAGGAAAAAATAGTGCATACCATTTACTATTAAATACGATTGTGGTGTCTCTAAAACTTTATGATTGACCACACATTATCTTTCAATTATGAAGTTTGAATAAAAATACATAGCATACAGTATGTAATGATCAGCTTTTTGAAATATTGACGAGTGTAGGAAAAGTTCAGATGTCAGTTTCTCCAACGGCCATTTTGTAATAAGGTCACCAAACGACTGACGTCATGTCCCTAAAAATCCAAATAAGAAACAAAACGAATACCTACATTGTATTATGCAATGCAAAGTATCAAGTGGTTAAGTTAAGATAAAACAACTACTTAAGCAGCATCTCATAAGTTCCAATGTATTAGAATTATTTTCCTATGATTATTAAACAAAGGGAATGTTTGAAGCCGGTCTTAAACTCATGAACCAGAGAATGGAAACTTTTTGTGTCAACGGACTGCGTGATCTAAGTCGGGTCAAACCTGACAGAAGTGAAAAATGAATAAAAACGATACACCGCTACCCTTTGTAACTTTATACAGTGAAAAATAGGCAAAGGGTTTGTTTTTTGTTTGGGATGAATATTGGTTTCATATTGTGAGATACATGCCAAAGAACCTCATTAAACATCATGGAGTGTGCAATGTTCGGCGATGACCAGTTTCAACAATATCTGGCTATCGTGAATATTTACTGAATTTATTTGTTGCTGCTTTTTTTTCTTTTGCAGTGTTGAATGTGAATATTATCACAAAAGCATAATAAAGGCTGAAAAGTGATTACATTTTATGCTCCCCAAAAAGCTTTCTATTCACAGAATACCCCATAATCAAGTTAAAAGAAACGTTCTTAGGAATATAAATTTCAATGGCTTGCCCTAACCATTGTATCCAAAAGTGTCCTACACCATAACCAATAATCATTCCCTTTGCTTCATAATCTTCATCATCAGCATTTTTGTCCTCCTTACACCCTAAAACTGCTCTATGAAAGGGTTCTTTTCTTCTTTATCAATAGTCTTGTTTGTTTGTTTTTTATGGGATGTTGTAGCAATTCTTCCCATCAGAACAGGTTGTAAATGAGGTGCATAGCCGACGATCTTTATGATAACCTTGCGACATGAATCTCTGTTATATGTTTTCCTCCTCTAAGCAATGCATTTACAGCAGATGATTTAAAATAGCTTGGCTGGGGCTGCCCACCCCCACACTCGGTAATCTTCGGTGCTGATCTTCTTTATTTCCCATCCATATGTTTTTAAATACTTTTACTCTTGGCTTTCATAGAACTTCAATGTGTAAGGGCAGACTTTATCTTGGGGTTTGCTATATCGGTGTAAAGAGCCAGAATCAAGCTGTCTACATTTTGTCTCTTCTGAAAGGTCTTAGAAAGCATTGATCTACAACCTTGCTGCTTTCACAAGCCATTTGGTGCTTCTTTGGTACATCGACTCTTTTCATTCAAACATATTAGACAGTCCAGGATAATGACACGAGACTGTGTTCAAGGTGCTAAACTGTTCTATTTCCATTTTGATATGATGTTTCACATCTACAGACAGCATGACAGAGGCTCAATACAAGACAATAGAACTTTAGCCTTGTGTTAAATCGCCATGCACTTAACATGTGAACCCTTGTCAGTGCAAGTAGTTGTGAACACTACAATGGACTAAAAGAACACATACATCCATATCACCACTAAGCTTATGGATGACGCCCTGTCTTGATCTAGAAATCTAAAGGACATCGGAGACTATATTCATATCTGCCTCATCACGAGTCTCTATTGTGGTATTCTCACCAAGCCTGACATTAACATGAATACTAGCAAGAAGCTTTTTATTTTGCACTTGCTATGCATTGATTAGTTTTCTATTCAGTAAGATATTGGCTATTAAAAAGTCATGCTCTATGGTGACTTCTCCTGGTAGTCTCATAATTCATGATCTTTGGCAGAAATATCGTGGTATTTTACAAACTTTCCCTCCTTCAGCATAGTATCATAAGTGTTCAGATTTTATTGGATATATTCAATCAAGTCTATAAAACTTTCTCCATGCAGCCAAACTATGTGATAGGACAAATCTAATACAATAGCTATCACAGTATCAGGCACCTCTTGGTTGATGTCTACATTGCCTAGCTGTATAGGTTACAGAAGACCATACTTCTTGTACCTTTGTGATTAAATTCTACCCGTCATTGAGAGTAGAGGTGAATGCAAATAAACCACATATAACTGTAATGTTACTGATTTCCTTTCCTTTCTCCCATATTAGCACTTTCAGGATCTGGGAAGTCACATGACTTGACAGGTATGGTCTACTTTATATAAGAGATTCGGGTATTCATTTTCGGATTAAAGGCTTTGATCATGAGCATTCGATGTGTACATATGCTTCATCTTCAATATCTTTCTTATGAAGCTTATTTGAATTATGACCTGTTGTCTTCATCAAAGACAGTATTAAAGCAGGCTGACACAAAGGCGGAAATGGTGAAAATGTCGATCTATGTACGTTTATGAACTGGAAAGAGTCTGTGAGGACTAATTTTCCAATCTAAACTAAAGCTTGCTACTCCAAACGGATCAGCATCTAAGAACCTACCACAACATCTACATACAATATCCAATTTTAATCAACTGAGAGTGCATACCAACCATATTGTGTATATCTAGCAAAGAATAATTACTTCATTATATATAATTCAAGGTCATATTCTTCACATGGATATAACAGCCCTCTCTCTCTCTTAATGTTCAAACTAATCAACAAAAAGTGTCGGAAGGAAGACACTGTCAACTTTGCATCATCAAGTTGGATTTAGATCAACAGTTTCGAGTCTGTTCAGCTTGGTTAAATATCCCGGTCCAACATACATGAAGTCAATGGTAACACCATAAAATATTCGCAGATCTTTCATCCAAGACTGTTATATTCAACATACAAGTCAGACAAAGATGCTGCTGCGTTATAAAATTTTACATCTGAGCCTTTCATCGGTTTGACAATACAGATAAGAGAGGATTTACCCATGTGAGGTTTAGCTACAGTGACATCTTTTATACGCACTGACTAATGCCAGATCAGTTTGCTTTGTTGCAGCAATACATGTATATGGTTTGAAATAGGATTAGATGTTTACCTTGTACTTCATGGGATACATCGCTTTATCAATATAAGTTACCTTTCATAATCAAATTTTAAACTTGATGGAATTACTCCCTTGTAATGTTAATACAAGAGTAATAACGGTATTACATATTTGTGTTGAGTATCATACAAATGACACTGTACGGTATGTATGTTTCTCTGAATTAAATGCTTGTTGTATGTTGCATATTGCTATTAGATCTTGTCTTAATAAATAGTTGTCTTATCAAATTTTAATGGTATGTCCTGAAAATGGTATGCATTGTACAGAATGCAAAATTCCATGAAATCTTTATTGATCAAATAGACAGTCACAATAACTTTTGTATTTTAAAAATGACGTCTGGCCGCCATCTTGATTTGTTTCAATACAGAGTGGTCAAAATTGAATTTAAACATCAAAATTGAACTTTTCATACCCCAAAATCATTGAAAGGATACCTTACATGCCATATTTTTTCTTAAAGGTGTAGTGTAGAAAAAACCACGATGCTAATTGGCGGCCATTTTTAATTTATGCAAATTGCCCAACGTTGCCAGAGTGGCAACCTCGCTTAAATCAATGCAGGACACATGTAGACTAAGAATCAGCAATAAAACTTCATGTTACTCACAATTTCTAGGCTCCGAAAATTTCGCCTCGACTTGTATTACAAATATACAAATCAACTAATCCTTCCCCAAATTGTTTTCGCAGTCTAATGGTTCATTCAACTAGTCAGCCCGATATATATGAAAGTAGCAGAATATCAATTATCCGAGATGAATATTTCCAAAGACATAATAAACATGTTTATTAGGTCTTTGATATTTCTGACTATCATTCATACTGAAAAAATATCTTTTATTCTCGCTTCCGAATATCATGTAATGAATAAGGTGCTCTTTTCGGCGACAAAGTGTTGCTAGGCAGTTGTATATCCCTGGTTATGTACTTCCGGTTGAGATGACGTCACGCCGAAAGCGATAATAAGTAACTCATTTGTAGAATTGACTTATTTCCTCATATATAATTTGATGCTTTGAATCTACAAAGGATAATTGCAAGACCCATAAACCGTTATCAACGATATAGGGAGATTGCAGACGACATTTTGCTGCAATAAATAATTGGTTGTTTGAGATCGGGGATAAAGATCAGCTTTTCACTCTCAGTTTAATTCATTCATAAAATAAGCAACACAACAGACACAACCAGACTCCGGTGACAGATAGTTCGTGTTATCTATCTCTTTCAAAAATCTCAATTTGCTCCATCAAGTCACCAACACTTTCATGTATAAAATTACAAACATTCAAAATAAAATCGAAAAACTCCATTACACAAACCTGGTTGAAGCACCCATCCTCTATAACACTGTAAAATGAGGGGTGGCGTCTTCACATCTGTCCACTAGGAAATTACGTCTGTGTTCTGACATGTGAACACGCGGGAGTTGATTGCGTAATCAAAGGTCCGAAAGCGCCGAATATATGTATCATAGTTTCTGAGCACTGCAAATACATGAATAGGATTGTCATCAGCATTATCAATCGTTCATCGTATAATTTTCATCAAGAGAAGACGTTCAAGTAGTAGAACTAATACAGAGTCTAATTAATTAGATATCCTAAAGCATGTTAAACCAAATTCAAACTTTTTTCAAAATACTTTCGCAGCAATGCCCATCTAGACTAAAGTCATTGTGACGAAAATGTAAAGGGCTCGATATTTGCTATGGAAGACTTATGCAGACGGTATAAAGTATGTGCCGTTTATGTGCTGTATCTTCTAATTATTAATATACAGCGCTCATTATTGACCATTACAGCACCCTAGATGGCCTACTAGGCTATGAGATGTGCCTTGTCTAAGACATCCCATGAAATAAATGAAAGCCATTGACAATCGAACACGGGTTGGCCAGTCCCTAGTCCCCAGCACTAAATGTATACATTATATTGAATATATCTCTAATGGATATTTGAGACTTACTATGATTGAAAGTATTTGAAAAGTGGGGTTTGAAAAAAAAAAGAACAAAAAAAGGAAATTGGCATTCACTTAAATAGCACTTTAATGTTTATAGCTGTGTCTGAGAGTACTCTATAGTTGTATGTTGATACATTGACAGATTAACAGAAGGCATCGAACACTTCTATATAACTACAAGTGCTACATGGTGAAGCCATGGTCTCAGTATTTCATTATATGAATTCACTCTTTTTTTAAAAACTGCCAGTAAGGTAGATCTATGAAATGTTAAGACAAACATTGAGAAATGGTGTCTGTTTGTGTGTGTGTGTGTGTGGGGGGGGGGGTATACATTGTATCTATAGATGTATGTTTAAAATGTTTGAGACAAATATTGAGATGGGGAAAAGCCAAGCCAACCTCTCGCCTGTAGTGTCTCTTGGAATCAGTTTAAAATGATGGTTTTCATGCATTTTCAACATGAAATTTCATATTCTATTCATTTGCTGTTGATATATTCAAATTTAAGGAAAGCAAATATTCATTATGAGGTAATGATTTTAAATCAAAGAGTTTTTTTTTCTGGAAGACATATGAAGAGGAGCATATCCACAGACTTTTGTCGTTTTGAGAATAGTGTACAGATTCATACCATCAGGCAGAGCACAATGGCTGGCTAGGTGGGGCCTAGCCTAGTGGTTTGAGTACCGGTACTTGAATCAGATGTCATCCCCTCTCAATCCCTTCTCTATGTGGGCTCAAATCCTTGTTTCAAAATTATGATTTTCATGAGAGACTGTCTATTTGTTAACGTATGGAAGGCCTATGATTATTCCCTTATAAAACAAACTGACAATAACCTTAATGATCAAACTTTAAGTAAACAGGTCCCACTGAGCTAAATCCACACTTGTCTTTCACCACACCATTTATCTTAATGTGAGAAACAAGTCAGATTAGTAAGGAAATTGTGCGAACTGTTAATGATTTAAAAGATTCATAGATAGGAGTGTCAACTGTTGCTGTTTAACTGATATAACTGTTAATAATGATGAAAATCTTCAAAATGAGTCTTATAATATGTGGGAACGTGGTCCAGTGGTTAGGCGTCTGCTTCGTGATCGGAGGGTCCCGGGTTCGTATCCTGGATCATTGGAATTTTTTTAGGCAGACAATGCATCCCACATTGCTCCTCTCCACCCAGGTGTATACATGGGTACCTGAGAGGGAATAAACCAATGTGCCGTGGCTGCATTTGCGCCACATGTAAACGGCCGGTTTATCGCCGTGTGATCGGGAAGGTAATTGTAAGAGTCGCCTGAATATGCCTTGCATAGATATGAGACTATAAACCCCTACCTTTACCTTTATATTATAAGCATATTGTACCTGTGGGGAACATTTATGAATGTTAAAAAGTGAAAATCTTATATTCTAACATTTAGAAAACAATGAAATATATACCATGTTCTCTCATGAAGTAAAAAGGCGCACTGTTTGCTACTCTGAGTAACTTTTCTCATCAAAACTAAGAAAATACTTTAGGATTTGGAAAGCAGAAAATATATTTAACATTTACAAGCATTCTAAGGGTTAAAATTATTACTATATCAAAGGATATGACATGTTGTCTTAGGACTTTTTCTAATAGATTGTGGTAAAAGGGAGAAATTCCTCTTTAAAAAAACTTCTTTCTACAACTAAATTTCAACATTGTATTTGAATTTCCAAAACAGCGTCCTTTTCCAACTTTACATTTTAAGCTTTGATGAAGCCATTTGATGGATGGTTTGGGCGACAGTGGTAGAGCTTGGCTTTCTTGTACCAGGGTCCCAGGTTCGATTCTTCTTAGCGGCAAAGTAACAATTGCAAGGAATAGCCCACATATTTGTGCGAGAACTGTTGTAGTATCCAGACATGGAGAGTTAGTTTAATAAGCTGCAAGATTCCATACAATCAATTTGAGTAAATAAGTTTAAACTAAGCCATTCCAAATAGTTTCAGATTTGCAATGGCTTTGAATTCGGGACAACTTTGTTCTATATTTTATTTTCGAATTTGGTATGTGATAAAAAGAGGTTAACTGTTAATGATAGAAGCTGAGGTAGGACTATAGGTCAGCTTTTTCCTTAGAATCATGCGTAATTTTCTAAAAATAGATTTTTGTGTCGTTTTGTGTTGCTTTCCAAACCCTTAAATATCTGTTAATTTTTGCTGAAGAAAGATACTTAGAGTAGCAAACAAGTAAGATCACAGGCCAGCCAACACTTTTCTCTGGCATCAAGCCTCTGCCTCTGGCCTGGACCTGACCTGCAAAAGCATGAAGTTGGTTTATGCACTATAAGGATTACAACTTTGATTAAAAAATGAACTATACAATCTAGAAAAATAATGAACTGTTTCCAAGCATGCGAGGAATTCATTCTGTGACCAGGATTTGAACCCAGAACTCTTCCTTATAGTAGAAAGTGTTTTATCATTTAAACTGTCACAGTTGACTAATGAATACCCCTTGCTTAAAATCAAATCAGATGTCTGTATGAAAACGCATTGAAAACCTTTTTCACATTCAAGTCAGTATCCAGTGTTTCCCGAGTCTCGTTGACTGTTCAGTAACGTCTGTGGGTAAGACTTACAAGAGTTATGGTAATTCCAGAAAGTAGCTTTACTCATTAGAATGCTTGGTAATTTTCTAGAAATGGATGTTTGTGCTGTCTGCTTTTCAAAACCTAAAATATCTGTGTAATTTTGATGAGGAAAGATACTCAGAGAACCAAACAGGTTAGATCACACGCCAGCCACCAATTTACTTGGCAGCTTCCCTAGATCAAACCTGTTTGCATTAGCATAAAGTTGGTTCTGGCACTATAAGGATTAATAATGGGACTGTTAGCCAGCCTCATGGATAGTCAGTAATGACGTCCTCGAGACTGTTTCCAGTGTCGCCAGGGTCTTTGTAGACCCTTACGTGGAGGCCAGTCCCGTGACACCAAAAATAAGGTTCATCAGTCCATAGTGCCAAAATCACCACAGCCACACAATATATGTGCGAGAGAAAGAGTAAAAGAGTCTAAAGTATTTCTCTATCCTATAATCCCTAACGCGTGCATGTCTGAGACTCTCGCACTACAGGATAAAGGGTAAGTGGTGAAACTGGCACATTAAACCTTTGTAATGGGTTTGCAAGTTTTAAGTTTTGTAGGTTCGAATCATTCCAGCGCCACATTGACCAGCGTGTAGGTTTGAATCATTCCGATGCCGCATTGACCAGCGTGTTGGTTTGAATCATTCCAGTGTCACATTAACAAGCGTGTAGGTTCGAATCATTCCAGTGCCGCAATGATCAGGTTGTGTGTTGGCCCTGCCTTAACCATGTCACATGTACAAATCAAAGAATAAATCACAAAGAGGGTTAGAATATTCCCCCTCAAATCAAATATCCCTCTGAGGCAGAGTTTCGTCAAGTTAAGATGTAAGGTTGTAGGTCAGTCTGAGTCTGTTGTCAACTGGTGATAGCCTTATCTGTGAAATTTAGGTACAAGATCAGAGCGCTTTCAGGCGGAAGTTAAAGCATTAATGGACATTCAATATTAAAAACAAAGAAATCCAATCCAGGAAAATAATTAACAAAAGTTTGATAAGATGTAATCTGTTTTTGTATTTTTTTCAGATATGACTTAACAAGTGTCCATATCATATGGCTGCCAATTAAAACTTATAAAACAGATTTACTAAAATGATAGAGAGAGTCTTCATTGTAAGAAAGAAACCCTGTTCCTGGTCACTACAAACTTATGAGGTAATTGGAAATCTAGCTTTCAGTATAGCTGTATATGTGTTGGCAACATTTAACTATGTAACAAAAATCATACATGTTGTGAATCCTGATTATTATCAATAACAAATATGTTTTGAAGGTATCATTTGTTAAATTATAACAAATATTTTGTTGCTTTTTATTGAACCTGGTGATCAGCAATGTGCATACATATTCATAGAAAGTTAGTATCATCAAAGTTGAAATTTTCAAATATATTTCAAGCCCTGTTCCTGGTACAAATATATAAATACATTAAACAAACAAACACCTTCTGGTAACCGGGCGACCCAAAATAACAAATGAAACAAAACAAAATTTAATCTTCAATGTAAATTCACATTTACACTGTATGTATGCTAATCCTGATGAGATTTCTTCATCAGCACAATAGTTGAAATATACATTCTTTCTGCAAGCTCCTGGTCCCTGGTCTGTGTGAAAAAAATAAGTTATTGATGGAAATCTAAACTATGCACTAAATGATGATAGCAAATCAATGCGGTGTTTAGAAAAATCATGTTCTATGTAGAAATCATTGCTGATACCACCCTAAAGATAAAATAATTCAATTATAGTTTTCCAGTGATGGAACTCCCTCTGCTAATACAACTAACAACAGCATCATGATTGCTAAAATTTCCATTTGCAAATAAAAGCCCTGCTCCTGGTCAGAAAAGGTATCTTAAATTGAAATTACAGTTTTCAGTACAATGTACATGCAGTTACCTTTTGTAATGATTTCTTTTGCATGTCCCATTTGTATAAATGGCAACCATAGACATGAAACACATACATGTATATCGAAATCAATATATAAGAATTTTGAATTGAAAATGCTAACAAATGAAAATCAGTAAATGAAAAACTCAACTAAGGTTTCCAAAATGCCCATACCCTGCCTTACAAATGCTCTTTAAGAATAAAGGATATTAAAGTGAGTTTGAAATGTGTGTTGAATATAATTCTATTAAAGCTTTCCTTTTGTCTGTTCAAAAACCGATACAAATATGGCAGATTCCATATGTACCAAATCAGCGTAGTTTACCAGTTTGTAGTCAGTCTGCCAGTCCGTAGTAAGCTTGTTGTCTTCTTTATTGTATCAAATTATATGTTCCAAGATTAAAATGAGCTTTTAAAAACACACCATATGCTTAATTTGTATTTCAAGTCCAAGCTTTTCCTTTGACCAAGTTCTGAATAGTCTGTAATAGTCCTCTTTATTAAGACAATTAGGTCCATAGGAGCGAAGTAGAGATTGTGTTGAGGATGAGAGTTTTAAAGGAATAAACGAATCCAAAGAAAGAAAATATGATAAACTTGCCCATCTTCAACTTGTTCTCCATTGTCTCTATTTGATTTATAAAAAGGGAGGCTATCTTGTTTATACTAAAAGAATATCTGCAGTAAGGCTGTTTTGATTATGTCCCTTTACAAAATTAGCCTTAATGTATCTAGAGTGCACTTGTCCCTTCCTCATGTAAAGTTTGTGGAACGTGTATGGAAATTAAAGAACCTTATGCATTGTTATAGATAATGTGTGGGTATATAAATAGACAACACAATTCATCAGTTGATGATAATGTTTTCAACTGATCGCATGTGATTGTACCATTTAGAGACTAATTTACTCCGTTTGTACAATCATATTGTATCCTAGGCTATCTAATATATACGAAGGTCAGTTGTGTGATCTGCCTCAGGGGGTCTCTATGAAACAAGTTCCGGCACCTTATACATATCATATTCCATTCTGCTACCTGGATACATAACCAGTAGTTGTGCTAAATGTTGATTGATGAACACATCTCATACAAAGTCTTTCAGGAACCACAAGTTATTTGACATGTTCACATGGTCCAGAAAGAGCCATTTACATAATCTGTAGATACTATTGTTGATGACATGATGACAACGCTGATCTGTTGAAGAGTTCCTCTCAATTAACCCATTGGAAATTTACCATCAAAGGAAAATAATCATTGTGGCAGTATTTGTGACAGTCAGTGGTTCAAACCTTCTACTCATCAATTATAAGTATAGTTTTGATTGTCTGACCTATTTTGACTTGATGTCCAATTAAAGATACCTTTCACTGTGGACCCCTGGTTTACCTTCAATGTGATATACAATATCCCGTCTTTA
>OX401417.1:4726797-4809297 GCA_947846245.1 Cerastoderma edule | reverse complement strand
GTTATTTACCTGATTTACCATTACCACGTGACTCTATTGACAGTGTTTGTAATTCTTACGGCACGAGATTGTTAAACTTATGTAAAAGTACATCAATACGCATTGCCAATAGTAGACTATTCAATAGTAATGATTATACTTTTACATGCCGTACTGGATCGAGTATTATAGATTACCTTGTAGTTAGTTCAAATGATATGTATTTGATAAATGGTTTTAGCATATTTCCTTTTAATGAATGGTCTGATCATGCTATGCTATCATTCAAGTTGTTATGCAATGTTCAGCTTGATAATGATAGCGATGCATGTTGTGAAAATGAAAGCATCAAATGGAATCCCGAGTTGCTAGATACTTTTCGAAGTAATTTGATTAACAGATTGCCTGATTTAAACGCTATTGTTAATGACATTGAGTATAATTGTCCTGAATCTGTTGATGCATGTTTAAACAGCTTTACTTCTGTTATGCGTGAAATCGCTGATCCACTTTTTTGCAAAGCATTTAAGAGTAAAGCGTGTTCGTATCGTTATACCAATAACAATTTCTTATGTAAACAAGCAGACTGGTTTGACAATGAATGTCGTGCTGCAAGAGGCTTGTATATGCAGGCACTTAAACAATTTAGTTCATGTAAGTCAGATGATACTAGGCGTAACATGTGTGACGCAAAAACGACTTACAAACAATTAATTCGTAAGAAAAAGAGATCATTTGAGAATGCTAAATGTCGCAAAATTGTTAATTTACGACATTCAAAGCCAAAAGATTTTTGGAGACTCTTTTGTAAAAGTAACAAAAAATCGAGCAGCTCTATTAAGTTGGACGATTTTTATGATTATTTTTCCACTTTGCAAAACGAATTTTTATCTGAAAATAACAATGAAGCCGATTCTTTTTGTGAAAATTTTTGTTTTATCAATTCCCAATGTAAGTTTGATGAACTCGACTCACCAATAACTGTTGCAGAAATTGAGGCTGTTATTCGTGGGTTGAAACGAAATAAGGCGTATGCAGACGACAAGCTGTTGAATGAATATTTCATAGAGTCTTTTGATATTATATGTTCTCATGTTGTTGATATTTTCAATGCTGTTCTGAACAGTGGCCATTTTCCAGAGCAATGGACAAAGGGTTTTCTTGTGCCGTTATTTAAGAAAAATGACCCAAACGATGTGAACAATTATAGGGGAATTACGCTCGTTAGTTGCTTTTCTAAGATATTTACAGGTGTTTTAAATACGCGCATCAAAAATTGGGTTGAAAAATACAATGTTATCAGCGATGCTCAATGTGGTTTCATGAAGAATCGATCCACTGTTGATGCAATTTTTATCCTCAAATCTGTTATTGACAAAGTTTTAAATGAAAATGGTTTGTTGTATTGCGCATTTATTGACCTGAAAAAGGCATTTGATAGTGTAAACCACTGTAATCTCTGGTTTAAAATAAACAAACTTGGCGTTAACGGAAAAATGTTGCGTATTATCAAAAACATGTACACCACTGTAAAGACATCAGTTAAGGGAGGTAATTCATATTCCGATTATTTTGAGAGCGCAGTAGGATTAAAGCAAGGCGAAGTTATGTCCCCTCTATTATTCGCTTTATTCATAGAGGATCTCGAGCTATTTCTCCAGGACGACCCCTCATGTGGAATTAATATTAATGAAATTTTACTTGTATTATTACTTTTTGCGGACGATATGGTTATTTTCGGTAACTCACCCAATGATTTGCAGAGTAGACTAGATTTGTTAAAAGATTATTGCGATCAATGGGGATTGGCTGTTAATACTGAAAAAACAAAGGTTATGGTCTTCCGTAAGAGGGGTAAACGTCGTCCTGCCGAAAGTTGGAAATATGACGATTCTAATCTTGAAGTTGTTGAAAACTTTAATTATCTAGGTACTGTGTTTAGCAGTACAGGTGCATTTAGAGCAAACCAAGAAACAATTGTAGGAAAGGCTCTTAAGGCTCTAAACGTTTTGTTAAACAACATAAATAAATATAATATTAAATTATCCGTCCAGTGCCAGTTATTCGATTCTTTTGTAGGCTCAATTCTCAATTATGCATCTGAAGTGTGGGGCATGTGTAATTACAAAGAAATTGAAACCGTTCACTTGCGTTTCTGCAAGCGTATACTTAATGTTAAACAGTCTACAAGTAATCTAGCAGTGTACAGCGAACTTGGGCGTTACCCTTTATACATAACCCGTTACTGTCGAATCATCAAATATTGGTGTAAAATATTACAAACCAATAACATAATAACAAAATCTATTTATTCATTTATGATGAATGAGTGTGGGAGTGGTAAAAAGAACTGGCTATCAAATGTTAAGCTATTATTGGATAACCATGGGTTTTCACAAATGTTCGATTGTCCTCATGGTACTAATTTAAAGAATTTCCATTTGTTGTTCAAAGACAGAGCTATTGATATTTTTAAGCAGTCTTGGCATAATGGCATTAACTTACAAACATCGATGATTTCTTATAAGTACTTTAAAACATGCTGTAATTTTGAATCTTACTTAGATTTTTTCCCCAAAAAACATAGAATTGCTTTGACAAAATTACGTCTGTCTTCTCATCAATTACGAATTGAAACAGGCCGACATGGAAGTATGCGATTAGAAAGACATGAACGAGTATGTATCTTATGCAATAGAATGGACATAGAAGATGAATATCACTTCATCTTGGTATGTCCATTGTATCTGCATTTGAGAAAACAATATATTAGGCCTCACTTCCATAATAAACCAAGTATGTTCAAATTCATTGAACTTCTGAAGTCTGACAATGTTGGAATACTTAAGCTTCTGAGTAAATATATTTACGAATCATTTATCATTCGTAAGACAGCATTCGCCGGGATTGAGTAAGTTCATCCTCCAAAACTTACACATTCTTTCCCGTTCCTTGACGTATATCTCATAGTAATGTCGTGGCCTTGGTGCAGTGCAGTTGTTACTACAGTTCACATGAGCTGTGGTTGCGATCGTTTTGTGCTAGGCCCACGATATGTTCCTTTTTTTCTTTTCATTACTTTTTTCATTACTTTTTTCATGATCTGTACTATTTTGTTTGTATGTAATATGTACGATGATGACCTTTCAAGGTCAAATCTAATAAAATGTTCTGATTCTGATTCTATAAGAACCGATGGACAGGTGACTGATTTTTTTGATATAACAATGGGTGTAAAACAAGGTGAACCATTATCTCCTCTTTTATTTATTCTTTTCATTAACGACATGTACGAGTATATGGAATCGGATGCTTTTGATTGTTTTACTTTGGAAGACGTGAAACTGTTTTTATTACTATTTGCTGATGATACTGTTCTTTTTTCTTACACTGTTGATGGCCTTCAATTATTACTTAATAAGTTACAAGACTACTCGAAAGAGTGGGGAGTTTCAGTAAATATTGAAAAAACGTTTGTTATGATTTGTCAAAAAGGTAGCCATTTTGCAGATGTTGATTTTATATATAGTGGTCATAAGCTTAGAATTGTTAAGAATTTTACATATCTAGGTTGTAATTTGTCCTATAATGGAAAATTCTACAATACTCAGAAACAACTTTCTTCTCAAGCCTTAAAGGCGTTGTTTTCGTTGAATTCATTATTCGATAAGGCCTCATTAAACGTTTCTGAAAAAATAAAGTTATTCGATTCAATGGTATTGCCCATATTAATGTACAGTGCTGAAGTTTGGGGATTTCACAAGGCAACTGATTGTGAACGTATACAATTGAAATTTTTAAAACAAATATTATCAGTTAATTTTAAAACCCCTAACACTGCAGTATATGGTGAACTAGGCAAATATCCTCTTCATGTTTTAAGGCAAATTACATTATTTATAGGCTATTCAAAAAATCATTTGAAATGGAAATGTATTTTGCAACTATTACCAATATGAAAAGCAGAATAACTCTGACACGATTTAGATGTTCAGCACATTCTCTTCAAATTGAAGTAGGCAGGCACAGAAACATTGCCAGAGATGACAGGAAATGCCTAGTATGTAATTTGAATGTAATTGAAAACGAATTTCACTTTCTACTCGTATGTTCTTTTTATAGAGATATCAGAAGATTGTATTTGCCAAAATATAATTATACTTGGCCAAATATTCAGAAATTCATATGCTTAATGGAAACAAATTCTAAGAAAACAATTTTAAACATTAGTAAATTCATAGATAAAACTCATAGCAGACGCAATAATTATATTGTAATTAACCAATAATTCATAACTACCAAGTATTCTGGCATTTAGTTTTTACAATTACTTTCATCTTTCTATTGTATTCTGTGATTCTTTTTCATCACAAAATCACATTTTTCTCATTTTTATGTTTGTACTGCCATGTTTATGCATTTTCATGCATTTCTATGCATTTATATGTTGCATTCATGTTTGACAACAAACTATGTTCAGTTTATATGTCAATAAACTATTTGAAACTTGAAACTTGCTAAAACCAAACACGTATTTCTTATCAATATTCTATATCATGAGAAACCGAAGGGTTGGGGTATTGCATAATCTGACCACCCATTCCATATCAAGTAATATGCAGGAAATTTGCTCCATGCTGTGGAACTGTATTGTTGCCCTGTAGGGTGCCCAGTGGGAGATAAGATACCAGACATTCCAAAGACTAGGCCTTTAAATAGTTTGGGGAAATAAACCTGATGTGATATTTGGCAAGGGGAGTAATCACAGACAACAAAACACTTTATAATAGATCTATGTTGTAATAGATTTAATTCTATCACAAGTCCTCACTGATAACGATGATAATACACAATTTCATTGGGGTGCAATGCAGAAACAACTTACAATCATGAGCATTGCTCGTCTCTACCTATCGTTCCGTTAGGACTCTTACATTACGTTAGATAAACAGACGATCCACTAATGTCATTGCCAGATTTTTCAGAGAAGAAAAGATCGACATTATTAATATATCTCTATTTTGAACCACAAAGGTGTGAGGCACCAGGAAATTGCGGGAAATCGAATTCAAATGAGGAAAGAAAAATTCGATTTACAACGACGTCAATATAATTCAGATTTTAAATACTTGTCAATCGTAGTCTGTACAATAAAAAATACCATGAACAAGTTATATTTACTTACATTTACGTTTCCGAGACGTCGTCCTTCCTCAACATTTTCAGCTCCTCTTTACACACAAAGACTTGTAAACGTAAATACCAGCTCATACCAGCTAATCACATGAACCAATCAGAAGGTCGTGACCAGCATGCTCGGGGCTATTTGAATCGTTACAGGGATTTCACGTCCCGATTAAATGTAGTGGCCTTTCAGGTGCGTAGCACGCACGTGCGTAAATTTAGTTAGTAAATCGTGTTATCGTAAAACACCCGATATGTATGTCACCCTCTGTATATTTGGTATACTAACTTGTACCTTTTGATTTTCATGACATCGGGTCTGACTGATGGAAAATAATAAGTATATTCCTCGAGACTGAATCATATGTAAAAAAAAACAATTAGAAATTGTAAACAGACAAAAAATCAATCTGACCATAATGATCATATTTGACAATAAATTAGTTTATAGTAAATGATTCATTTTTGTAACACACACTATATATAAATGGTGAAAAAGGCTACGAGGGAAATAAAGATCAATTTTGAGATAGAACCTACCTTAAACATCAAACACTGGACAAATTTATACTGTTTTCCAGGGTGATAATAGACCAAGACCATGTGATAATATCAGTTGTTGTTACCCAGGCTGCCTATACGCGAGCACGCTGCTGATTCCACATGCATTTGACAAAACAATCTACTTCATATAATAAACATTAAATGTATAGACCCTAAACGTATAAACCTTAAATGTATAAAGCTTAAATGTATAAACCCTAAATGTATAAACCTTAACTGTACAAACCCTAAATGTATAAACCTTAAATGTATGAACTATAAATGTATACACCGTCCGTAAGTGTATAAACCCTTAATGTCATTAATGACCCTAAAATGTATAAATCTTAAATGTATAAACCCTAAATGTATAAACCCTAAATGAACCCTAAATGTATAAACCCTAAATGTATAAACCTTAAATGTATAAACTATTAATGTATACACCGTCCGTAAGTGTATAAACCCTGAATGTCATTAATGACCCTGAAATGCCAGAATGCACCATTATTTTAAAAGAAATCCCGACCCCCAAACTTAATCCTGAATCCACATGCAGCTACTAGTCCAAATGAGTTTTGTTTAGATTATCAAGTTCAAAGTTGATAAAAATATATAGCATAAAATCTACATGTCGTTGCTTCATACATACATTTAAATACATGTACATTACATCAGTTACATTTCCTTCCCACATCATTAGATCATTCAATCATTTGTTGATTTAATCATTTAATGAAAATGGGATTAACGGACTATGGATGGAATCAAAGTATAAGCGGGAAACATACTCATCAGATCAATCTACCATCGTTCGTAAAAGCGTGAAATAAGTTGTCTGCTACGAACGAGTGAAATGACATGATAGTTTGGTAGTGTTTATACCAGCCCCCACCGAGCACGTGCAGTCACCACTAGTTATGAATACAGTGATCATCGCGGTCATATAGACACTTGGATGTTTATCTTGTAGCACGAGAATCTTGATGGATATTTTATTGTTCCCCAGTAGGTTGTACAAAAAACAGAAACTGGTCTATTAGAGAGGCTTTCCGTGGTTTAACCCTTTACCAAACGCCTAATCTTCGACTATCCCAAATTGAAGAAGTCCGCAGACGACATTTCAAAATGTGATGAAATTGAAAAGCCATCTTCTGAGGGGCAGAAAAAACGTTGGGGGGAAAAGGATAAATTGCTGTCTAGACCAATTTCTCCTTTTCCCACAATGTTTTCCAGATTCGTCTGCAACACACTTGTCAAATGTCGTTATTGTTTGGTAATGGGTTAAGACCGTAATCGTCAACAGTGGTTCAGTTATATCACAGAAGTTTCCCGTCCAACACAACAGTGTATTTTCATTTTCATTTTTCGTGGAACCAGAAAATTTAGCCCAGACGAATTTTGTCGGCTCTATGTCTCGTCTCAAACGTTGTTGGAGTTGCGTGGCTTTAAATACTTAGACAGTGAAATATAAAGTCATGGTATACAAGTTGTTTTTGTACTTTCTATTTTATAGCAGAGAATTAGGAAAACCCGTGAAAGTATAAAAAAGATATGTAAACACAAGTTGATTTTGTGAGATATCAGACTCGGGGGGTATTCACGAACTATTTCACGGCGTACAGAGCAAAAGCTATACATCATATACGTTTAAAGGTTCTGAGGTTTTACTGGACCAAGTTATATATCTGATATAAATACGTGTATGCCTACTATATACTGCAGTTTTAAAGGGGTTAACTTGATTTATTCAGCTGATGCCGTATTCATTCTGTCTGGACGGTGTTTGCCTGATAGGGTAGGTGATACAACCAGCTTGATCTAATATCCTTCTTGACCGCTAAAGGGAAGGTTTTGTCTATCCTATAATACAAACATGTTTCTTTCGAACAATCTGTCTGTAGGTTGGCTGCATAGAATAACACTATACCGTAATGTATCGGCTTCGGACCAGCCGATTACATTGTATTTATGAGAGTTATCTCCCTTTGACCATACTTCAACTAATCTAATGATAAATGATAAGTGAGATCACACATATGCTATGATCATCCGGGGTTCGAATAAGTTAAGAATGTCCATGGGCAAAATTTCTTAGCGCACTTCTGGTAGTCTATTCGAGATTCACGCATGACTGAAATGTTTTGCGGATTAACTTGAACTTTATTTTCATGCGAAAATCCCCTTTTAATGTCATTTGTTAGTAGTGAATCACATACTTTCATATTGCTTGTAACTATTAAGAATTATTCCTCATTCATGTAGCCTGGGTATCAAACCAAAACACAGCTTGGCCATGAACTCATTCAACACATTTGCAGCAGATGACTTGGTTTAAACAAATACATATAGCATATTAAAAGTTCTTATCTATGTATTATGTTAAGGAAACTCAAAACTATTGTCATGAGCAGACACAATCAAAAATAGCTATTCATGAACAAATCCATGATTTGTTCATGAACACATTCATTGAAATGTTTATCAATCTGTTTCACAAACATGCTCTTGAAATTCATGAACGTATCAAATACCATCAATATCTTCATGAACGGCCATTTTCACACATGAAATTGCCAGAATAGAGCACGGTAAGTTGTGTTGACACATTTTTAATCAAAATTCAACTCTAACCCAAAACTCTAAAATCTAAGAATGTCATGCTTCGTGCAATTGTTCAAACTACCCGTAGATCATGTTGTTTGCATATCTAAACTTTTTAAGCGTTATAGCTTTTCTCCCGTTGCATTTATCCAAGATACGGTGGTTCCCGTATGGTTTTGCCTTCTAACCAAACATATATTAGCTTATGGGCCATTATACATACTACCGAAGCTCCTCCACACTACTGTAGTCTCAAATCCCGTTTTCGAGATATATCACTAATAATTGAGGGGTTTTATAGACGATTTCTCTTACGAGCAGCAGGTGAAGGTCATGCGAAGCAGGTTGGGACAGGAGTTGCAGGGAATGAGATAAATCCCTTACTAAGCCACACATGTATGTATTTGGTCAATTGGTATGGCTTGCGTAAAATGAATGGGAATTGACCTTACGACAGACTTTGATTGACAGCTGGAACTGACCGATCAGCGAACACTTCGGTTGCTATCCGCCATTTTCTCCGACACGCTGTGCGACTCCGTCAACACATAGCACTATTGTGCTGTGGTTTTTCTTCGTCAATACTGCTTAAAATATTGTCTAAGTACTTATTATAGAGAAATTATGTATAAGGAGAGACTTCTGGGTGAAGTAGAGTTTATCCCGTTTCCAAAATCTGTCACATATATTGTGAAATGACTGAGAACTACACGCAATTAGTAAATATATGCAAACAGTTAATTTATAAAACGATGTAAAGAATAGGAGTATGAACTATTATTTTCTTTCTTTTTTTCTTGCACATGTTAGTAAATTTTTGTTTTAGTCTTTTATCTTCGTTTGAAAATCAAAAATTGTTGTTTTTGAAAAACGAAATTGACACATAATGACGATTGTTATTAGTTGCATTTCATAATGAATCAAATGTTAACTCAAAATACAATATTGATCGATAATGTTGTGGGAGGACATGGTTTCCAGTTGGATATATACAAATTCTTCAAATTGGATTTTAATTAATTGATTTTGTTTTTAAATGGACCCTAAACAATTAATGAACTTTCTTATTATAGCCCATCAATCCACCTACCTGTAATGATCGATGTATCGTATCCAAATTTCAAAGCTATTAAAAACAAAACAAATACATAGCTCCTTGTTGCAACTTTATCCGAATACCTTAAAGAATCTAATGTTGCTGTAATATGTTGTAAAACACACTCTTGGTAGCCAGTGGTTGATTACAAAGACTGCCGATCGGCTAAACAATAAAGGGTTTGTGACTTGACCATAAAGTGCAATTGTGTCAGACTGATGTTAATTAGCGTCGAAAACCTTAATCCTTTCTAACAATCGAGGTTTGTTAACCCTTTACCAAACAATAACTACATTTGACTACTTTGTTACAGGCAACTAGGGAAAATATTGTGGGAAAAGGAGAAATTGCTCTTAACGAGCAAGTTATCCTTTTCCAACAATATGGTCGGTCTACCCTATCAGAAAATTATTAATTCATCATCTTCATTTAAATGACGTCTGCAAACTCCTTAAATTTTGAACAAATGAAAATATTTCGTTTGGTAAAATGACCCTTAGTTCGTAATCAAGTAGCAAAACCGAAAATCATCCATTGAGTAGCATACACAAGATTATGTTCAAAAGTCTTGATTATTAACTTATTTGACAACAAAATAGTGATTGTTCCTATCAGCAATTGTTTAACACCATAATCTCAACATGACCAACACTATTATACCATTTTCAACATGACAAAATTGGTAGGTCTGAGTTTTGAATCATTCAGGATATACGCCGATTTAGTAAAATAAAAATCTAAACCGTTATAGAATCAAAATGAGATAATTTTATTCGTCACCTGCAAATACTGCAAATTAACTGTTTTGAAGTAGTATGAAATACGGTCCTTTTGAAGGTCCGGTCGAACCAGTGCCGAACGGACCAATGTCGTTCGGATCCGAGTCTGATCGGACTTTGGACGGATCGTGTTTGGTGCCGATCGGACCCCACACTGCTGGGGTAAATCACTCCCCAAACGCCATAGAGATATATAACAGAGCTGTTATAAATGTCTCTGCTAACGCTCAAAATATACCATCTTCTTTACAAATTGTCATGCTATGTACATATTATCCAGCAATAAAGGCAGGTGCTTATTTTGTAAGAATATTTCCGATTTCAAATAAGAATATCCGAAATCATCGGCAATGTCAAACAGGGATCCTAGTTTATGCATTGACGCTATTTCACTCAGAATGTCGGAGAAAATTAGATTGACCTCCCCTATTTACGGTGGGCGTGGTTAACTACTCTGTGTCGTAAGGTCAAATAGTTTCCTGATAAGATAGCTTCTAAAAATAGAACACATGACGGATTGGATTTAGCCAACAAAGGTCAAATTTATTCGGTAATCGTGTCGAAGAAAGAATCTGAGAAAAAGATGGGTTAATACAAGAAATCCTCTTGAAAGCAGGTAACTTATTTTTTAATTATCTAAGAGAATAGCTTCATACGGATATCTATCTGTATACTTACCGACTTTAGAGTCGATAAATAATGAAATATTGAATAAACATGGACAAGGAAGTTAAATACGTATGTCTCTTTAGGAAAGGAACGTCTTACTTAGAAATAACAACACAAACATGCTTGCAGTAGCTTGATAATGTCAATTAAAGATACCAGAAAACGAGAATTTGGCTGAAATGAGTACAATCTCTTTCATTCATAAAGATTTTGATGTTTGATGTCTGTTAATAGGTTTTCTTAAGTTTATTCATTGAAGTGTCTTCTGCTGTACAAGATAATCATCATGGATCTTCAACCATTTTCTTCATGTATGGCAAGTCCAATTTGGGAGGCCGAGCAAGACTCTAACAAGAATTTGAAAATTATGAAAAATTGGTATTGGGTAGAAATCGGTGCAACTAAAACAGAAAGATTGCATGTGAGGAACAATTTCTATTTGTGTAATATGTAACCCCCAAAACAAGATTCATAAAGGAACAACAATAATCATGAAGGATGTTATACCAAAATCTTAAAATATAACATGTGCATTCTTTGATAGGCATCATGACTGCCACATGCAATTCCTACCTTGATTGCATCTTCAAGAACTTCTTCTTGAGAACTAGTCTAATACCCCTTAACAAGGTTTTGTTATGGATTAGCAATATATAGGGTTTTCTACCAAAATATTTGAATCATGAAAGCGACTTATCTCCTTATATGTATGGTACCGTGAAATGGACCAATTCCCAATCATATTAACTGGCCATTTTCCCAATTTTCAAATTCAATATTTTCAATATCAAAGTTTATGTTTGAACTGGATTATTCCCAAATTTAGAGAAAAATGCTATGATTTTTTCCAATTTGTCCAATACTAAACCCGTTCCCAAAAATCTAAAAAATCGACTATTCGGTAATGTTGGAGAGGGATATAGGTCAGTGAAATCAAGAGAACACTTGCAAGATTTAGGACTTCTACTCACGAGCTTATGATTGAATAGGGTCGACATATAGGATTAGATAGAAATGAGAGAGTATGCCCTTTTTGCTCTTAAAACGATATTTCAATTGTCGAAACTGAATTTCATTTTCTAATGGAATGCATGAATTGCGAATCAGTGAGAAAAGACATCTTAAGAAACATCATTGTAAACCGTAGAGATAAGAATACTTTTATTATGTTAATGTCTAGTAAAGACTCGAACTTGATACATAAGGTATCAAAATTCATTCACATTGCATTTCAAATAAGAAAAAATCAGTTAACGATACCGAAACTTGCTTAATCAAATATTTTATGTATTAGTTTGCATTATCATGACTCTCAAGATGATATTTGTGGGTCATATTCGTCTTTAGATTGCATTATATTTTGTGTTATGACATTTTTCACAAAGCCATATTGTTATGAAGTTTGTTGATGCTATGCATTAACAAATGGCTCCAAATGTGCTTGCTTTGATTGCATAGTCATCCACTGCGACAGGAGGAGAAATTTTTCACAATGAACCATTCCTCCTTCTATAGCAATGGTAGCTAGCTTTCTAGATGAGGAAATCATTTTTACGTACTATTGTGCATTGTTATGCCTTTCAAAAGGATATTTGTGGGTCATATTCGTCTTTTCATTGTATTGTGTTATGATATGCTTATATTCCTTTTTCTGGTACGCTTGTTTTTGCAAAACGATATCGAAATGAAGTTAATTGATGTTATGCATTAATCCTTGGCTCTAAATTTGCTTGCTTTCATTACATAATAATCCGTTGCGACAGAAGGAGAGGTTTTCACAGAGAGCCATTTCTCCTTCTGTAACAATGTGTTCTATCCATCAAAATGAGGAAATTATTTCTGCGTACTAGTGTGCATTATCATGACTGTCAAGATAATATTTGTGGGTCATGTTCGTATTTTCATTGCATTTTAATGTTTGTTATGATATGCTTAAACCCATGACAAATTCGATTAATTTGATTGCATAATAATCCACTGCGACAAAAGGAGAAAATTCTTACAGTGAGCTATTTCTCCTTCTGAAACAATGTTGCTGGTTTTTTTTATCAAACAAAAAGAGAAAATTATGTCTTTTCAGAAGGGTCAGTTGGTCTAATTATATTCCCTCCTTTTCTTTTCAAGATATTATAATTTGTTTATTGATGCATTACCTGCTTTTTACACATGTTTATAAATGACGACGTCATAACGAAATATTTTTTGTTTTTTTAGAGAGCACAAATGTTAAACCACTCCTTTGTTACTTAAAATTGTGAATTGTATGTATATTGGGCCAGAGGCCTTTAATACGAATAAAACATATTGTTGTTGTCTAAGTACAAAATGCTGCAAGATTTGCTTAAATGGGATACAAGAGTTTGAAATCTTGGTCAGGGACCTCGAATTATGATCCTGAACACATGTGTGAAGTATCAAACTATTCACTATAGTAGTTCATAAGATACAAATTTGCACATAAAACTTTTCCAATATTTTCTAAGTGCAAACAGCCACACAAAATGCTTTAACTAAATTTAGAGGTTTGAAATCTGGCCAGGGACCTTAAATTATGACCATTCAATACAGTGGTTCATGAGATAAAACCTAGATAGAGACTTAATACAGTGGTAGGTAACTTCAACCCCTTATCTCAGATATGCTATGAACACAGTATACATATGTATATATAGCCGAGTTCAAAACCAATCGGAACTCTTCGGGTATTTCCGTGAGCTGTGAAATACACCTCGGATATAAGTGTAGGGTTACAATTTTTCGGGTAAATCGGCATCCGCCGATGAACACCTTTTCTAAGCGTGCATGTTAAGTAGTTCAATGTGTATGGAAGAGTTGGACATCCTTTTTAATCACTTTTGATCAGTAACTCATACCAAATGGCGAACTTGTTGTTGTGACATGTATACTTGTTTCCCTTATCAAATCTAACGACTTTTTGGATTTTACAGTCAAGATCTATTTTTAGAAACGAAAGAAAGTGACGTCATTCTCGCGGGAAACAATATGGCGTCATCCCTATTATTTCAGAGGTGTTTTCTATCGGATAAACCCGATGTGCTCAGATTGGTTCAAAACATGTACACAGTTGATAAATGTAAAGGCAGGTAACTCTGATCATTAACCCTTATCTAAGATATATTATCGATCGATTGAAACATAAATATTACACGAGAGTGCGCTGGAACAATATAGCGTTGTGCTATTGTTAGTTGTTTCAGATCAGACACCAAAGGCTCGAGTACTTTGGCATGGATCCATTTAAAGTCATAAGATGGTCGTTGTCACTAGAGTAGACCGAATCAAAAACATATAGATCTATGACATTGCATGTTTCCAAAAATAGAGCATGTGACGTAGTGGAAATACCCAGCGTTTTACGCAAACCAAATTTATAAGGTGATCAAAGAACGAAGAACTGAGTTTCAATATGGGTTAGACTAAAAAGATTAACTTGGAAGCAGGTAAAAGTTGTGTTTATCATTGTTTAGTGTAGATACATGATAAAGTGTTAAATAAACAAAGACACGGCAGTCATATACTGTATGTGTCGTTATTGAAGGGGCATATCGTATTTGAACATGAATACATGTGGCCAAACCCTTTTGCCTTATGACTCGTTTATTTTATTGAATGTACATGTATATTTTGTAAAATGTTATGGCAATAAAATATGTTTAAAGTAAGTAATACATGTAATTGATTAAAATAACGTTAAATTGCATTTAAAACCCTGAAAATTTTAATATTGCTGTAGTGGGTAAAGTTCTTCCCCTTTCTTTGATGAGAAATGTGATGTTAATGAAAATGTTTTATTAGGTTTATTGATTTAAATGCCAAGGGTCGTCTGCTGTAAAATAGTTCGAACGTGATCTATTTTGAGTGTTTATTCCATTATTCCATTTCGGCGCATCTGCGCCAGAAAACGTTAGAAGCCACTGTGATAAACGGATAGATTGCTCATTATGACATTCGGTTCTTTCCGCTATCGCAAAAAAAGTCGTTTGATTCCTCTTTGCTTTCTATTTGTTTTTGTCTGCTGATACTTTAATTTGAACAAGTTACAAATTATCATGTTTGGTAAATGTTTTGACTTCTCATCACCAATTCAAGTAGAACGAAATTATAATTTATGATAGCCTAAAATACACACAATGACATGAGAAATTGTTTCATATTCGCATTTCCATAACTCTTCGCCTGTACGATTATAGAAGAAAAATGAAAATGTAATATCATAACAATATAGTCTTCGTATATTAGGGCATACTTAAGCATTGATCTATTCCCAAATAGTGAAATTTAGAAACGATGTAGTAACGTATTATGGTTGATATTTGGTTGACATATTGTTTTTGGTCAATAAAGCTTGCTTAAAATGAATAGCAAACACTCTTTATTAAAATCGCTTCTAAAAATAGAACACAATGACGGATTGGATATAGCTAACTTTTTATGAAAGACAACTATATTCAGTAATCGTGTCGAAGAAAGAATTTAATGAAAAGATGGGTAAGAACAAGAAGTTATCTTGATAGCAGGTAATTTACATGTATTTTCAAAAAGCTTCAAATTGAGATCTATTTGTATATTTATCGATTTTTAAGCAGAAAAATAATGAAATGTTGAATAAACATTGACAAGGAAGTTAATATGTCTCTTTAGGAAAGGATCGTCTTATTTAAAATTAAGAACACATACACGCTTGAACTAGCGTGATAATGCCATTAAAGATATCAGAAAATGACAGTTTGGCTGTAATGAGAACAGTCTCTTTCATTCATACAATTTCTTATGTCTGCTAATAAGAACATGAAAATGATCGACTTTTTATTCCATTCCCTTCAACGGTTCTACTTCTGAAGGCAATGAATACACTGTGATAAACGTATATATTGCTCATTTATCAACCTCTGACAATGGTCTCTATGCGATATCTGGACGTCATAGGAAGATATTTTTGGAACTTACGATAACAGAGGAATAGAATCTACATATTCATTTAATGTTTTAGCCGAAAAACCAATATTGTATTGAATGGATTTGGGTATTTTTCAGTCGATACAAACCCGATGAAAAGACCACAGAATCTAAATTTAGCGTGCATATTTGTCAAGCCAGTAATAACCGGTCACGTGATTCTCGGCAAACACACTGAAATCAAACATACACGTTCTTGCTTTGACGTGTTTACATCGAACCTGCCAGAATGATTTACGGTTGACAATGTAAAACTTACACAGAATGGACAAAAGGGTATACGGGTTTCATGAGTAACAAAAAGAAAAAAAAACTTCTGGTTTCTTACAGAATTAGGATTCAATAACCAAATCGAAAGTGAAACTTGTCGTTCAAGAAGTAGCTACACAAGTCCATCGTGTGGAGACACGCCCATTCTACTCTCATGGAGATTCAATTCCACCTGAATATCGTCTGACAATCTAACAATATGTCTAGACTGTGAATAAGTCCGCAATTTATCTGTTCTTTTTGTTATGCCAAAAATTTTGGTTCTTGACTAAGCCCTTGGCTTTTTCTTGTCCGCTATGTTATTCCCCTAAGTTTGGCGCACATTATCATGTGACAGGCCACATGACGAAACTTATTTCCATATATCAGATGCATCATCCAGGGGGTGATGCAATGGGGGTTTTCCGTCATTATCTTCTTTTTTAGGCGATCTTGATGACTTTCTTTTTGTGAATATTTGTTTAAAGCATATCTGAATACCAGATGCCAGGTCCATTCTTTACATATATATATTTTTCTATGATGTCCAGGAATTTAAAAGGGAATATTTGATTCGATGGTCTTGTTATTTGTCTGCTTACAATTTGAACCTGCCACTACTCCCCATTTTGGCTTTATGTCTTGACTACTCATCACCAACGCCAGTTGAACGGCGTGTGAAGGCCTTTAATTTACGAAATCACATTTCACTTTGTTTTATATTCGCCTGTAATAGTATATGCGTAGAATTATAGAAATGCAATGACATAAGAATAATATTTTCCGAATAAGAGAGTACATTTACGTCCTAAGTATAGGCCCTACGCAGTATATGGCTGATATAGGCTTAATGCGACAGTAAGTAACGCTGATCATAATAACCCTTATCTAATGTATAGTATCGATCGACTGAAACATAATCAAGAGAGCGCGCCAGAACCATATGGAAGCGTTGTGCTTTTGTTGGTGTTTCCAGATCAAACAACCCATGCTCGATTCAAAATGGTATCCAATTATTCAGGTGTTTCGAGTCGTCTGGCATGTATTCATATTAAGTTACAAATCGTTCGTTGTCGATAAAGCAGAATCAAAAACATATCTTTGACATTGAATGTTTCCAAAAATAGCACATGTGACGTAGTGGAAATACCCAGGTTTTTACAAAAACAACATTTATGAGGTGATCAAACAAAGGAGCAATTAGTTTCAATATGGGTTAGAATAAACAGATTAACTTGGAAGCAGGTAACAAACAGTTTTGTATACTATTGTTTAGTGTAGATACATGATAGAGTGTTGCAAAAACAAAGACATGGAAGTCGTATACTGTATGTGTCTTTATTGAAGGCATATCGCATTTGAACAAGATACATGAAATTGATTACAAGAACGTTGAAATATCATTTAAAAACCCTTTAAACTATAGAATTGCTGTAATGAGTAAAATTTATTCCATTTCTTTGATAGGAAATGTGATGTTTATAAAAATGTTTTATTAGGTTTATTTAGTTAAATTTCAAGGGTCTTCTGCTGTAAAGATAACACATGAAACATGTTGAGTGTTTATTCCATGTTACCTCATTTCGACGCATCTGCTTCGGTAAACGTTCGAAACCACTCTTATAAACGGATAAATTGCTCATACTGAGCTATCTACCAACTAGTAACATTCGTTTCTTCCTGTTACCTTCTATTTGTTTTGACCATGCTGCAAATTATCATGTTGGGTAAATGTTTTGACTACTCATCACGAATGTGAGTCGACCGACATATGATAGCCTAGAATACACACAATTACATGAGGAATTGTTTTATATTCGTATTTCTATAACTCTTCGCCTGTACGACAATAGAAGCAGAGAAAGGAAACTGTTGTAATGAACCAAGAAAATGAACCTATCAAAGACACAAACACGTCCGATCAGTGAAAAACACTGTCGTTCACTGAGTTGTTGTGTTGTCTATATATATACCAGCATTTTCTCTCAAACAATGCATTAGGTCCCCAATTTGCATAAAGGTTCAACGAACGTTACATAACTCCCACTTCCGAGAAGATTCTTCCCGAGTCTTGGCCCTTGGAAAACACGTGGGGAAGGCAGCTCCGATAGAAGGAGCATATACCAGCATGTTCTCTCAAACAATGCATGTAATGTGGTAAAATTACTTCTAGGCTGTAATTTGCTTGCGTTGAGGGTTTGAGATCGGAAGGCTTATGTTGAATTCTAAATAGCATGGACATATTTCTCTGTGTAGTATCCTTTTGCATGACACTGTTCTCCAGTCTTTTATTTGTGTTGAAAAGAAATTGATGATTTGTTAAGGCTTGCATTTCGGATATATATAACTCAATCAAAAGAAATCGGAAACATATTGTTGACATTGCATTTCTTTTCAAAATAAATTAGTGAAGTATTACCAATTCTTTTTATTAAAAACCAAAGTAAAGGGTTATCGAACGAAAATGAAAGTGAAAAAAAAGAAGGTAGCATACCATTTAACAATTTTTTCATTAATAGTTTCATACATAAATGTATTTGTATATTTACCGTTTTACGAGTAGGTAATTGATTAGTCGTTATTAAACATCGACAGGAAAGTCAAATGTTTCCTTGGGGAATGGGTATCTTATCAAAAGATGCTATATTTACCGTGCTTATTGCAGAAAAATCAGCATAGATTATGCAGCCAAATATGTGCTAGCATTGACATCGTACAAAACGAGTTTTGCGCCACTCTCAACATTAATTTAGTAATACCACCAAAGTCGATGCGCCTAATTATTTATCCTTGGTTTACCTTTACACGTATGCTTGTTCTTACGATACCAATCTTTCAGTGTCATTGCATGTTTTACACAAAACATCATTGAGCTTACATCAAATCTATGCTTAAACCATTTTACCTTTGAGTGCATGTTTATCGTTTCGCCCTACCAGCCATAATGAAACGAAAAGAAAAGTTCAAAATTCAACAGTCTTTCGTGTTACCCCTTGTAAAAGTGAAAAGTGTCCAGAAATCGGGTTTATTGTATCACAAAACTGATTTCCTTTTATTAATTTGCTTTAATTAGATTGAAAGTCTTGGCATTTTATTTTGTTAGTGTTTCGCTATTAAAAAGCCTGAGATAAGATAACATCCACAGAGTGTCATAAATTAAGCATTCCCATGACTTTTCCCAATGCTTCTTTTTACTTTGGCCTACCATGAGTTGAGGGTGTATAGTAATAGTGAATAAATACGTGAGAAAGCGTCTGTTGAAAATGTTTTTTATTCCTCTACAACTCATCTAATAAATTATCTTTATCAAAAGAGAGAACGGAACAAAATACATTGTCGAACCCGTCTCAGCACTTAGTTATTATTGTAGTTTAAGCATGATAACAATCTATGTGATTCTACAGCCTACTGATGAAGTGTTTAACTTCGTATGAAGTCTTTCTGACAAAACATTTCTTTTATAGCATTGCAACAGCTGACTTATGAATTCTTCCTGTGTAATCTACCTGATTTAAGCGTGCCAATGATGCATTTGTATAGGAGCCTCGTAGTGAAATCATCATATTCTGTCAATCTATTTGCAGCCCTTAACTTCAAGATGTCGGTGCCCGATTACTACCGAAATGTGTCCCTTGTGCTATCCCGGGTGATGAATGACATAGGGGTGAATGAGGAGTGTGTGATGAGGCGGAGGAGGATAAACGTGTTAGAGGAAACTTTTCGAACTCTGACCAGCAGTCTCATTAAGTCATCTTATGCACTTACCTATGTATTTGGTAGCCAGACAGAGGGGAGTACAACACGGGATCTGAACTCTGATATTGATATGATTGTCATTAAAGACAATAAGCGAGTTATCCAAGACTGGAAGGATTGGAGTCTGGGAATTGATAGTTACATGATGATCCGAGATGAGACCACATTTCCGGGATATTGTAAACTACAGCCACTGAGACCTGACATGCCGTTACTTTTCGATAGATTACCGGACGGGTATTACGTGTTTGACGAGAAACGAAGAATAGTTCTGAAAAATGACCGCTTTAGTTCTTGTTTTAACAACGAAGAACGCCATGGTCCTGCGTTACAATCACCTGAAATGATTAAAATGGGGATCGATGTCGATAACGTATATGGATTTTGCTGTCAAACATGGCCGAAACATTACAAACAATGGTCATCACGTCGAGAAGCACGTGACTGGCCCACACCTGAGATGGTCGAGTACATGGAGACGAGTGGTTGTTTTGTTGTGCCTGTTGGTCATCGTTGCTCCGAGAGACAGGATTTAGAATGGAGAATATCCACATCTCTTGCTGAACGCTGTTTGATGTTCAGCTTGAATATCACACAGATCAGGTGCTATGTTATATTGAAGATGATCTCTAAAACGTTCATACAACCCTTTGTACCAGACGTGATATCAAGTTACATATGTAAGACTCTCTTATTTCATACCTTGGAGAGAACGCGCAAGGACTTCTGGCGAGAGCAAAACCTTCTAGCCTGTGTGACTCGTGTCCTATTCAGCATATACTCAGCTGTTTATAACGTGAACTGTCCGAACTATTTTTTCGAGTCGGCCAATCTTTTTCTCGGTAAACTAGACCAGAAAGGTACACGAGAAAGATTATTGGTTATACTTCGAAACCTCTTACACGGTCAGGGTCTATTTTTGACGAAGATTCGATTTGACAACATAAATAGTAGAATGGAGAAATACTTCCTCAATACATTTCTAACGGTTCGATACGAGGAGAACGAATGGGAAAGGTTAAGGTTATGTCAGGATGCTATTACCGGAGCTTATTGTAATCTAGTCAGGGCCGTTCACGACATACTTACATTCACCGACTGTGATGGTACCATTAGACGTGACCTACTCCATACAACACTTGATTATGCAAGAAAAGGCCCAATTCAGTACAATGCAGCAAGTATGATGTTTCCGTTCCTGTGCTCACATGAAGCTTCCATGGATACGAGTGACCGTATTCGTCGTGGACAGAACATCTCACCGAGAGCATTACAGATGTACAAATGGAGTCTGAATTCCGACGCAACGTCGTCCAGGCTGAGATTCGCGTCATTTCTATATTGTACTGGTCAGTTCAAAAGAGTTCTGTCGGTTCTACAGAAGATTGAACAAAGAATGGATTCGAGCGTTATTCGACTGTGTTTTTGTTCTCGTGAGTCCATGTTAATAGACGTCGGGCATGGGTTTGCCGTACGGGAGCGAGATAAACCTTTCCCTACAACTTCAAATGTTGCTCTGTGTGTGGTGTTTTCTCGATTTGAGAGTCACTGCTGTCCGTTAGAAATGCGTTTTGAATATTTTCGATCTACAGACGAGGAGAGATTACAAAGATGTAATATGTTCAGCGATTGGATGGATCTAGCTATGCTGGATTGTCTCCCATTTCTCTATTATCTCCAGTACATGGCGGCCAAACACTTAGGACAACGTGACCTACAATACCGTGCGTTGCACAAACTGATTAAGGCTGCCTTTGGTGAAGAGGTACTCAGTCACAGGGAGACAGCGTTCAACGTGTTGGGTCAGTGTATGGAACATGAAAACCGTATTGACAAAGCGCTACTGTGTTACATGATGTCTTATCGACATCGGCCAAGGAACAATGCCGTTAGGTGGCACATTACCAGGCTGATGTGTATTATCAACCAGCGACTTTAATAAGTATACTGAAACATACATTACCAATAATGAACAAGGAAAACCGACGCAATTAAAAATATAACAGCTAAATATCTTTTAAATGGGGGCTAACTCCGTATCAACTGTTTCTTATTTTCATTTCAAATTTCCTGGGATAAAACTGTACTGGGCTTTTGTTCTGAAGTTTCCTAACAGAGGATACTCTCATAAAAGCTACCCCGCCAGTTGAGATTGAAATCGGAACCATAGGATTTACAACCTCCTCTACGGGCAGTCATGATACATCTGCTTTAACGCTACGAAACAATGGGAACAAATGACACAACAACTTTTCAAAATCGATTTCATGTTTGTCATATGTTTGGCAATGACGTAACCGACTTTTCTTTGAACGAATTATTCCGAAATACCACGACTGCATCTCTGATTCAGTTCATGCAAATGGCAAATTGAATAGTATCGTTCGAGAATGTTACTAAATGGGTCATGCGCAAATATTACTTGTGTCATTAAATTAAGTTTGTTTAATGCGATAAGATTTATCATCATTGACTGCTGAATACAAATGTTCAATTGGGAAAGCAGTAAGCAGCTGGAGAGAAGGTACCAGATTAGGCGTGCGGAACGCTTCAAAATAACTGAAAGATTTTTGAAAACGTCACAAATCTCAAACCAACAACTGACTGTCGTATTACTGGAGAAGCAAAATAAAACAATTTCGGTCAAACGCAACCTTTGAAGTTCATTGATCTTTGTTATTGAGCGGGGAAGTATATGACGAACAAGTTCATCGATCTTTGTTATTGAGCGGGGAAGTATATATCGAACAAGTTCATCGATCTTTGTTATTGAGCGGGGAAGTATATATCGAACAAGTTCATCGATCTTTGTTATTTAGCGGGGAAGTATATAACGAACAAGTTCATCGATCTTTGTTATTGAGCGGGGAAGTATATAACGAACAAGTTTGTCGATCTTTGTTATTGAGCGGGGAATATATAACGAACAAGTTCATCGATCTTTGTTATTGAGCCGGGAAGTATATAACGAATAAGTTCATCGATCTTGGTTATTGAGCGGGGAAGTATATAACGAACAAGTTCATCGATCTTGGTTATTGAGTTGGGAAGTATATATCGAACAAGTTCATAGATCTTTGTTATTGAGCGGGGAAGTATATATCGAACAAGTTCATCGATCTTTGTTATTGAGCGGGGAAGTATATATCGAACCTGCGCCGATAGAATAAACAACAATGTCGAATTTCAACTAGTCATGACTATGCGTCATAGAACAAGTGGCTTATAATCGAGGCTACACGAAATTTCTCTGGCACATTGTTTCTTTTTTTAATTTTCCTACAACTCTTTAGATATAGTGTCAAACTTTAATAAGTATCTTGTATAAAACAGAAAAAAAATATAGTTTAATGTTTTTCGGTGAATTAGACTATTTCATTTGACTTTGTAACAGGTGACTTATGAATTCATTATACCATTAAGAGAAGTTGAAAATCATGAATTAATTATCCCAATTTAAAATTTTTACTGGCTTTATGAAATGTCGTATGCTAATTGTCTTACTGTAAGAAGAGAAATAAAAGTAAAGGGTTTAGTAAAGCTGCATCTTTAAGAATTACGACACATAAGTTTACATACAAAAGATAGACCGTGTACATATTATAAACATATCATCGCCTTTTACTTAAACCCTTAATATAGATAAGTTTGCATCTTTACATTGGGATTTATTAAGGGTATTATGGAATATGAAATATGATCTTTGTAATTGTAATATCTTAAAGAATACACTGTGAAGCCTTGTATTTAGTCATAGTGTTTTCTTATGCCTTCTGCGTCCAATGTATTGAATTGTATATATCTACATTATAATAGCCCTTTTCCCCAATACCAATCAGTCGATTTATTGACACTTTGCCATAAAGAGTATTGTTCTGATTTGGAACATAATCCCATGTCACTACCAGCCCAGTACAAATATAGTCATTCGTGTGCGCTGTAAATGAGAAGGCAATCGGCATATTGGACAACAAAGATGTTGGGTCCTTAAAGGCACATGACAGGATATGAGTACAAATCAAATACTGAAGATATATATATATGGAACTTTTTTAATATGTTCATAAAGGTCATGGAAATTAATTTATGAATAATGCAAGACCCTTTTTTCTATAAAACTCCTTTGATATAAGTTAAATTGTGCTTGAAATATAGCTGCCTCCAATGCAATCATGTTTATCTATAATCTCTTTGTTTATATATTTAGAATAGCGAATTCTGATTAGTCTGTTCAAAGTTATGTGTACCACGTTGCCATATTAGAGGTGAAGAATCAGGCAATCGGAATAACAAAACTGGTTAATCTGGTTATTTATCGTTCGTTTTCACGTTTAAGTTGTGCTGATGGTGTTTTTTTAGTGATAACTATTTGACTTTGACAAACAGTTAACCAAACAGTATAGTTTGATATAGCATTAATTTTCTTATTATTCATGAGCCTTTAATGGCCTTGCTTAAGGTGCTTTCATCTACCCAAAACGTTGTAGACATATATACTTTTACATGGCATTTTGGGTTAAAAGGACATAATAACAACACGGACAGGTGTTCAATAATCAATGACATCTCATTTCTGCTGCAGTTTAAATAACAAATACATGAAGTTGAAAGGGGTGATATGACTCTTCCAAATGATACTTAACCACACAAAATTATGAAAACCATTACCGACAACCACCTTAGAGCAACATTCCCTGTATATGTGTTCTGGCTAAAGATGTAGACGTTCCCGTTCTGTATTTCACATCACGAATAACACATATCTGCGGGGTGGGGGTAGTTGGTAAGCCTTACAGGAATTCCGAATACTTATCCCAACTGTTTGGAAATACCGCATACTTATTCCAATTATTTGGAAATACGGTAAACTTATCCCAATGGTTTCATCATCAATTCTTCTTTGGGGATATCTATTTTTAGAATCCCGCCAAACAAACTCTTCACTGCGGGCAAAGACACGCAATTTCCCAAACAGAGGAGTGAGAACATTTCACGTCAAGTAGAGGCTCTCACCGGGTCACTCGGCAAAACTATAGGGTGTATTTGATTAGCAAGTAAACGAATGTCGTTAATCGATTACATTTATTGAATTATTGAATAGAAAAAATGAGTAGATCAACGTACTCGGATTCTGACACTGAGAATACTGGTGACCGGTACACTAATGAGGTTCTATCACGGCAGCCTCGACCCCAGGAATTCTATCAGGACCTCGACATTGCCTTAGAGGACCAACCAAAAGGAGAATATATCCAGCAACTGATCGCTCTATGCAATGACGATCCCGACCGTATAGGTGATTACATAGAACGCTTGGCCGATCGCGTCAGGGCCATGTCGCATTTCGAACAATCGAAATTAGTCAATAGAAGAAACTCAACATACTTCATATGTTTGTCAATGGTACGACGTCACGGGATATTGAAGATGTATTTGTGCAAGGTTTCATTTGACAGCAGCCAGAACTCGAACCTAACATATTGTCAAATTGCAACAGCAAACATAACCATCCCACAACTTGACTCGACATGCCCACCAAGTACGACTAAAGTCGATGTCCCAGAGATGATCACGATGCTGTTAAACATACAGTCCGACATGGCATCAGTCAAACAAACTACCGAACAGACGAACACAATCATTAAAACCTTATCAGATGATTTCAAGCAGGTTCAGACTAATGTACGTCTAATTCTTACATCAGCTAATTGTCTGAGATCTCGCTCGATAGATCCGTCTGTAGTTAATAAACTCCACGGTGATGTAACACAGGTCAACTCTACTCTAGCGCTAATGAATTATAAGTTTAACGACGTAAATCTCTACTAATCAAGAGACTACTGGCACTACTACCACGACGTATGCCGACATCGTCCAAAACGTTAACTCTACTGCCCAGATACCTACTGAAGAAGTCATCGTGAATGGTACTAATATACAGAATCCAGAGAAACAACTCTGTACAGTCCAAGTTGAAAGTGAGCCATACCAAGCAAATATTGATTCGTCAACGAAAACTAACACTCGCCATAGATGCTGTGCGAAGGGAAAATGTTAAGTCGTACTATATTGGGAACATAGACCCTGAATCCAGTGACTCTGATATCTACAAATACATAACAGACCGAAATGTGAAGGGTACAAATATCGTTATGTTCTATGGGAAGACCGGCTCCGCTGCAAAAGTGAACATTCCAGCAGATTTCGCGGACCACGTCGAACAATACGATTTCTGGCCTTCAGATATTACGTGCAGAATGTGGAGAACTAAGAATTTCTGGAATGGTGATAGAAACAAAAGAAAGACAGCAAATAAAGCCAGACGATTTAATACGGGACGAAACACACAAATAAGACGCCCATATGATAACACGCAGGACAGAAACACACGTGATTATGGGGAACATGCTGAGAGAGACAATACCGACGATTACTACGATAAAACCACGATGAATACGGAGCCTGGGGCTCAAACTGGAACTCTAGCTGGGATAACTAAACGGACCAACAGTCGTTATCGTAACTAAGTTTTCCAAATAGCCAAAATGTATGTAACTATGTAACTTTCTTTATGATAGCAACCATAAACATTATGTGTTGGAATGTGAGAGGTATAATGTCATCGGCATGCGCACTTTCCGATATCATGGACACAAACGATATTGATATTGGCATAATAATCGAACACAAATTATTCAGTCACTCCAAATCCTTTCTTGACAGCATCAATCCTAAATACAAGTCGATTTCAGTCTTTGACACCTCAATAAACCAATACGGGTCGGCTAAATGTGGCAAAGGAGGAGTAGCAATCCTTTATAAGAAATCCTTACATCATGTAATCACTGAGGTTGAATGTTTGGGTAATGAACGAATTATGTGCATTGAAATCAAGCAGATAAACTCAGTCAGTGTCTATGTTATCGGAGTGTACATGCCTTCTGACAGTTATTTATCGAACTACAGTGAAACACTCAGTGAACTCGAATCGATTACCAAGTTTTGTTCTGAAAGGGGTCACGTTATGGTATTAGACGATTTTAATGCGCAGCTTGCCAAACCGAACCCAGATTGTAACAATTTTACGAGAGATAAATACGTGCTGCTGCATAATTTCGTAAACTGCAATGAACTTGTTTCCTTGCGTGATAAAAACTGCTCATATACTTACATAAAAAATAAATCCAGAATTGATCATATACTCGTCGATTCAACAATAAAGAAATGGGTAACACATTTTATTACCATACCAGAAGCAGACGTTTTGACGTCAGACCACCTGCCCTTAATCGTTACAATAGAGGCGAAACTTCGAGATGAAGTCCTAACAGATGTACCCAAACGCATCGCATGGAATAAATGCAGTGAAAGTGAAATAAACGCCTATCAAAATAAGCTTGCGCAACATCTAAAACTTAATTCATCTATGAACAAAGATGTAAACGCGATAACCGAAACTATTGTTAGGGCCGTAAAGTCCGCAGCAGACGAATGCCTTCCAAAAGTGAAATTTAATGCTCATGCAAAGCCGTATTGGTCACGCGAGCTAAAACTGTGCCATACCGAATCAAGACGATTACGGAGACTCTGGATCAAACAGGGCCGACCCAGAGGTCACGAGCACGAGACGTATCGTAACTACAAATTCGCTAAAAGTGAATTTCGACGTCAGCAACGAATTGCTTCAAATCTATACCACTATAGTATTTTTTGAAGAACTTAATACAGCCGCTGAACTAAATATAAATCTCTTTTGGAAAATAGTGAAAGGGAAAAGGCCGAAATTGTCTAGTACGTGCTCCGAAATCAAACACAAGAATAAAACGTACTCAGGGAACGATATAGCAAATGGGTTCTCTGAGTATTTCAAAGAGGTATTTCAGTCTAAGAAAGAAGACTCGAACCATGACACCTTCTCGAACAGGGTTATTAAATGAACACGTAATATACGGGGGGGGGAGCAAACGTTGTACAACTGTATCTCAACTCTTTTTAATGTCATTTTAGAACAAGAAATGATCCCCGACAGCTGGAGAGAGAGTCTTATTATCCCCATATATAAAGGGAAAGGGAAAGATAAGACTGAGCCGAATAGCTATAAACCGAAATCGTTGATTCCATGTTTCTGTAAGATATTTGAAAAGCTCATTATTTATAAAATTAATAATTATTTACAGTCAAAGCAGGTCTCATTTCCAAGTCTGCAACAACAAGGATTCCAAAAAGAGCTAAGCTGTATAACAGCAGCGTTTAACATGCAAGAGACCATTTACGAACTGACCGAATTGGGATGTAGGGTGTACACAACATTTTTAGATTTTAAAGCTGCGTTTGATTCAGTGTGGCACCAAGGACTATTTCTCAAACTGTCACAATTGGGATTGAATGGAAAAATTCTTAGGATAATAATGAACTCCTACCATAATCTAACATATAGAGTACGCGTAAACGGTTTAACATCGCTTTCAGTAGAAATACGGAATGGAGTGCGTCAGGGAGGAGTGGCCTCTACTTTTTATTATCTCGTCTATATAAACGAGCTTCTCATACAGTTAGAAAACTCGAAACACGGACTAAAACTCGGTTATAACCTGAAGTGTGGGAATCCTTCATTCGCCGACGACTTATCTTTAATTGCGCTATCCCCATACAAACTTAAACTATTGTTGGACAACGTTTACCGTTATACAGACAAATGGAAGTTTGAAGTGAGCGCGAGTAAATCTAGCATAGTTGTGTTCAACAGATCCAAAACTGACACACCCCTTTCCCTATTAGTAGGAAATACATTCATTCATGAAACTGACCATGCGATGCATTTGGGAATTAGACAAGATTCGTCATTAAAGTTAAATAAAAGAATAAATGAAAGATGTCAAAAGGGTAAAAATGCTTTTTTCGCATTAACCGATATAGGTATACGGTCGGACGCCATTAATCCAATCGCATCTATCAAACTATACAACCAAATAATTATTCCTACTGTCCTTTATGGTTGTGAATTGTGGAATGAAATTTCCAAAACTGAGGAAAAGACAGCACTGTGTTGTTAAAACTGTTCAGGGATTTAATATCAGAACGAGATCCGACATGTGTGAATCTATGGTTGGCTTGCATCCATTGTCTTCCACAATAGAGAAGAGAAAACTGATGTTTCTTTATAAAATATTAAGTCTTAAGAACTGCACTCTTAGTAAAGAACTGTTTCTTTATCGATATTTTTCGTATGTTACTACCAGGAAAAAATCAATGAAGGGCTTCATTCCGGATATTTGTAATATATTAACCAAGTACAATCTTACAAGTATACTTAATTCATTTGTTAATGCACCATGAACATTACCATCAAAACATTCCTGGAAACGTGCAGTCACTAACGCAGTTAATGGACTCGAAACTAAAAGCTGGAGACGCAGAATTAATGCCCACCCAGACTTTACCATTTTTAGAGTCCTCCACACCTCGGTTTGTCCGTGTCCTCTTTACAATCTCTACGGCGATGCAACCCACCCTAAGACCATCAGAATGATCGCCAAAGTGTGGGTTGCCCCTCCGTTGAGTATGCCCTTAATGTGTATATTATGCTCTAAGTCAATCACCGATAAACTCGAACATGGTCTAAGCGAATGCCCTAGTAATGCTATAGAGAAACAGGCCTTTATCTGAGATGTAGAAAATGATATCAGCTATTCTGCAGCACAAGCATTAAGATCTGACTCACCTGACAGGTTTATGCTGATAGTTCTTCGATCGGACCTTAGCATCGACTTGCCGGATGAGCAAAAACCAGTTTGCTTAATACTCTGCATGTTGTTTGCATACAAATGCATTGAGAAACTCTTGTAAATTTCTCGCTCGAGGTGGGTGGGAACAAATAATTAATAAGACTATAGTTCACAGCTAGCTCGATCTTGGATAGTGTACCATGTAACTTGAAAAACAAATGTTTATTTCAGTGATAATCAATTGCATGTAATTCTCTTTTTCAATTATTTATTCTATAAACATGTAGTTGTATTGTGTGTGGGGGGTGTGGGTGTGTGTGTATGTGTATTGTCTTTCCATTATTTGTTATTACTCGAATGCTAAATAGTGGGATGATGAATGCGAAATATTCAATTCTCGAAAATATGCACTTCTCCGCCGATTTCGAATCGGAAATTCTCATGATGAACTGCTTAACGACATAGATCGTCGTAATCAGTTCAAATCTTTATGCAAAAGGAAACGCTTGGAATACGAATCAAAACAGCATAACAATTCAATAGCAGTGCGTGACAACCCATCTTCTTTCTGGAAAACTATTAAAATGGGCACATACTCCCCAAATAGAGTACCAAATATCAAGACAAATGTATGGTACACGTATTTCAAGGACTTATTCTCAATCTCAGATACCACTGATCACACAGGGATGTGACGATGGCAGTCAAGATAAATTTCTTAATGTTCCATTCTCGGATGATGAAGTCAAAACCGCTATAAGGAATGTTAAGAATGGGAAAAGTCCTGGTCCAGATGGAATTGCACCTGCATTTTATAAGGAAACATGTCATGACATTTCCCCTTTTCTCACGCAGTTATTCAACTCAATACTTGACTCCGGTGATTATCCAATAAGCTGGGGAACGAGTTTAATTTACCCTATTCATAAGAAATGCTCGCTTGATGACCTAAATAATTACCGCGCAATATCTCCAGTTAATATCAGTAGTAACTTTTTTAGCTCGATCTAAAATGAAGGATTGACGCAGTGGTCAAACGATAACAATGTAATCCACGAATCCCAAGCCGGTTTTCGTGGTGGCTATTCCACAGTCGATACTCTTTTTAGTTTACAAGGCATAGCACACAAATATCTATCAACACCACGAGGTAGATTTTACTGTATTTTTGTTAATTTTTCCAAAGCTTTCGATCGTATTAGACACGATGTACTCTGGGAGAGTCTCATCTCATAAGGCATCCATGGTAAATTCCTTTCAATTTTACAGTCAATGTACGGGAGATTATCTGCATGTGTATTATCGCAAAACACTACCACGTGTTATTTCCCTTGCACGATTGGAACTCGTCAGGGCTGTATCCTTTCTCCTCTGCTACTTTCACAAAACAAGTGGAAGGCAGGAATTAGTTTCTCTGGTCAAATTACAATTATTTTTAGTTTAATGTTTGCGGACGACATTGCAAATTGTGCTGAATTTACCATTAGACTTAAACACCAGATTTAGGTTGTTGAGGATTTCAATGCAGGTTAACATAGAAAAAACAAAGATTATTTCTTTGCAGAAATGGCTGTCCCCTCCGCAGTTATAAAAAATGGTTTTATGGGGGGGGGGAACAAATTGAAACAGTTTCCTTCTATCGCTTTATGGGTTTGATGTTTACCCCCCATATTGAAATAGACACGCGCTAAGCAACTAAGCAACACTTGCAGCTAAATCACGAAAAGCAATCATGTCAATAAACAATTATCAGCGTAAATTCGGCTATTTTGATCATCGAGATACATTCAAACTTTTCGACATCATGGTGAAACCTATTCTATGCAATGGTGGAGAACTATGGGGAACTGAATATTGCGAGCAAGTAGAATCTATCCATGCTAACTTTTGTAAAAGATTTCTGGGATTATCAAGACATATCAACAACAGTATGGCTTTGGGAGAATGCCGGAGGCTAGCTTTATGTGCCACATACTATGTTAAATGTATCAAATATTGGTGTCATTTTTTACAAATGTACCCACACAGATACCCTAAGAATGTTTATTCAATGCTTAAACGACATGATGATTTAGGGAGAAACAACTGGGCAAGTCATATTAAACGTCTTTTATATCGTTTTGGCTTTGCCTTCATATGGATCTCTTAGGAAATACAAACTTTTTTGGATTTGAATTTTAAGAACGCGTTCCAGACTGCCTCAAGCAAAACTGGCATGAAGAAATTGATTCATCCGTTCGATGCTACTTATACAACAATTTTAAAACCCTGCTAAATATAGAACGCTACCTTGATATTGATCTGCCATTTTGCTTAAAAAAGGCACTCTCGAATTTTTGATGCTCCGACCATAATTTGGCAATTGAAATTGGTAGACACCTTCGACTTGAGAGAAATATGCCACTGCCCCTATTGATTAACAACCTTGGGTATAGAGGTAATAGAGGATGAGATACGTGCATTTTATGACTGCGAACTATACAGTCAGATACGAACAGAATATCTTTATCCTTTACTATTATTATACAATTCTGAATATTCCTACTTCAAACTTATATCATCTGACAACCCTAACATTTTCAGGAAATAAGCTATGTATGCTTATGATATTCTGAAAAGAGAAGAACTTATGTTTGACCCTCTGCCTTTATATGAATATACTTGATTATAACTTTAACCCAGTTGATATTTTATACCTCACGTACAAGATATTTTGTATCCATATGATTAATAAATGCTTTACGTGCCGATTATGCACAAATTATGTTGATTAATTTGGAATATTGAAAATAATGATTTAGTGTGAGGGCATTATATTGACAGTTTTTGTTTTGTGTTTTATTATTGTTTAACTCTATGGCATCATATCGATATATGTTTTAGGCGATTTGTTTGTATATCTCTCTTGAAGACCAGATACAATGAAATCGACAATGCTTATTCTAAAGGAACTGCTAAATTGTATTGATACGAAGTGTTTAAAGATGAATATACTTATATATATTACTTCAACGCGGTTTATGTATTATGATTTATGCATTATGTTTATGGGCCAGAGGCCTGAATTTCTTGAATAAACTATTGAACTGGATTGAATTGAAAAGTAGTAAACATAATTTAAATTCAACCTTTTCCCATCAAGATAAGTTGTATGTTTTTGTATAGAGTGAGGGAAATGGGGTATATAACGAATCAAAGATTGTGAAATATCGAGGGATGGTTTAGACAAATGTAAACTTTGTATTACACAATTCAAGTTTAACCTCAATTAACAATTTACTGTATGCGTTATCATTAAACCGTAAGCTACTCTCATTTATAACATTAAATTGTTCTATGAATATGAAAGGATTTAATGAGGAAGATGTTTTGAAATCTGAGCCGATCCCTCTAAGATAGATGTAAAGACAAAATATGGTAATGAAAAGGCACATCCGGTTACACACTTCCCCCCTCTCTTATGTTTACAAAGAAATATACTTAAACCAGAAAAGTCTAGTTTTATGTTACTTCACTCGATGCAATTTAAAATGGATTAATGTCCACTTGCTTTTCTATCCAAAAACGTTAATTAAGTAATTATCCGAATTAGTTCACCCCATTGTTTTCTGGTTTTTTTAAGCTGAGATTAGTCTAACATTTTGTTATGTGAATGAACGGGATAGGATTCACATAATCTTTTTACACAGCATGTTTACATAGAATTCTGTTTTTTATCTATGAAACATACACATCCAATAATCTAGCAAATTATTCTTACCCTTAGAATGCTGGAAATATTTCCCGACGTAGATTTTTGTGTCGTCTGCTGTCCAAAACCTTAGATATCAACTTGATTTTGATAAGAAAATATACTCACAGTAGCAAACAGGTTAGATCACAGGCCAGCCGCCAATTTATTTGGCGGCTTGCCTGGATCTAACCTGTTTGCATAAGCATGAAGTCGGTTCCAGCACTACAAGGGTTAACATATTCTGTTTGTTTTGTCCTGTGTGAGTATTGGTTGATATACACACCCAGTCGGTCATCGAGTGTTAGTTAGAAACCTACGTTGACTTAAAAACATGTTTTATTTTGTTTTATCTATACTAGGCAATCGAAGTGGGTAAAATGCACCACACCTTTTTCGGATTGTGGGAAACATCCGGGTTCATTAACAGTCACATGGTCCGAATAATGATTACTCCCCGATCACTTTACCTCATAGATACGTATTTAAATGTATTATAAAATACGTTTCAAACGATTGTGAAATAATGTATTGTCACAATGAATCTTTATTTATAACACAAAACATATGGTTTTTTTCACACTAAATAGTTATCCCCTGATTTTGATTTCAACACTTTTTCAGAAAAGTAGTCCATATACGTAAAGTAGTTAATTCACTGCCTAGTCGCTTAAATTTGTAAATGGATGGTAATTGGAGAATTTATAGTGAATAAATGAGAAATTGCTCATGACATACTTTAAACAGAAAGAAAATATGTAAAAAGGCACACAACATGAATGTCGTTTGATTTAGTTTAATTCAAACGTGTAGCATTCGCTAATGATAATTTGAATCAAAAGAAATATTGAAAGAAATCACCTTAGATGTTGTGGAATTTAACAATTTTGAAGAAAAACATTGAAATGTCGACTTCGATAGAAGGCATGGCGTAACGTCATTTCAGGGATTGTTCAACATATGTTAAAAAAGCACACTTATAGATATATATAGATTTATTTATATGATAAAAATATATAACATTACATTGCAACAACATAGTAATAGAAATTAAACAAAACTTGCACCATAAATGCAATAATGTTGAAAAATCACGATCGCACATCCAATACTAAAGATAACAACGAAAAACCAAAACTTTAAAAGTGCACAATATTAAAAGGAACGGTAAGGAGTGGTGGGCAAACCATTTACCTTATTATGAACTCATTTTGACACATTTTTAATTGAAGCTTAAAGAAACAGGTTTGACGAAAAAGGATGAATTGCTCGTGACGATCAATTCATCCTTTTTGTCAAAGTGGTTTCTACCCTTTAAAGAAAGAAACAAGTAAATTCGACTGCTCAAACATATTTTATGGACCAATGCTTCATTTTCCATAAAGAGAATAGTTTGTTTTAAGCGTTCTATACGCTTTTTGTGGTATGAGATAATAAGACTGCACATACAATTTACGTATATTCATTAGCATAAACCAGATCCGTAATGAAATAGCCGTAAACGACTTGCATAATTTTACGACAATGAATCAACCTCGAAAAGTGGAAATGATAATTTATTATACACTTAATGAATGCTAATCGAGAACTATGGACACGTGGGTTTGTTTGTTCGGGATTTTACATCGCATCAACAACTTTTCAGGAACGTTTAGCCAAAATGACCCAGCCGGTGATATTTTTTAATAGCCTACAGCTTTAGCATAATTACATCTTTGAATTTCCGAGTTAAGGAAAATTGCGATGTGTGGTTTATAAAGAATGAAGAATACTCTTTGTTTACTTACCTGCCCATAGAATGAATTGTTTGTTATAGGGACATGTTTTTGGGTTTAGTCAAATAGTTATCATGAAACAGTTCATTACACCGGCCATATGTGACTTTAAATCAACATGATAAGAATGACATAAGAAGATATATAAAGTTAAGGTTGATATTGGAGTTTTCATTTGTAAAAGCTGTGTAAAATGAGGACGGTTTACCATCAAGAGCAATACGCATATACACAAGAAATTTTGATAATAAAAGGTAAAGGTAAATGTTTTGTTTAACATAGTGTCACCCCTATTGAAATGTTAAGCCAGTTTGGCTTATGAGACACTTTTCACTGATTATGCCAAGTACCTCCCAACTTCTAACCATTAAATTCAACTAGCTCCCGGCTCACGAACTATTTCGGATGAAGTCCCACGAAAAACATTCTCCGAACAAACACCTATCGTGGGGCTCGGACCTTCGACCTCCCCGTCCCGAGGCGGACACCTTTACCACTAGGCCACAGTGACGGATAGTACTGAGACGGTTACATCTACGATTACATCATCAAGTTAATCATTTCGTATGGTAATTAAGTTGTATTGTATTATAATTCAACATATTGTACCTATATGGTAGAATCATCGGCATTCCATTAGGCAGTCCGGAGACTTCCTCTCATGAAAATACAAATCTACCACTGCCGTGATTTGAACCCGCGCAGACATTTGCTTTATGATTTCTAATTCTGTGCTCAAACCTCTAGGTCAATGAAGCCACGTATAAATACGTAGCAGGTCAAGAATTCGATGCCCAATCTTATCTTTAAACACCAAGTATCAATGAAAGGGGACATCGTACGCCCTTTATCCGTTGTCGTGACATCTTGTTTTAGTCAGTGACTTTTCTATATTTCATTGTAACGGTATTTTCGAACATGCATGTTCATAACCTCGAAGTCCAAGGTTTTGTTATATGATTTTAATGCACAGGAAATGGACTTTGCACCAGTCTATGTATGTGTTACGTCAATCATCTACTAATAGGTCAAGTGGTGGAAGTATGTTGTTGCAAGTCGACACTTGTTTATTTTTTCTTATTTTCTTTCTTTTCCATTTTATTAATCTATGATGACATTGGTCATTTATCACTTTATTTATCCCCTTTACTCAGAAATACCTCACGATGACGCATCTACCATGAAGGTCTTAAGAAAAGGAAGTTCCATTTGCTCATGACGATTTAAATCACTTCCTTTCAATATTTGCTAAAGATCCAACATATTGTAAATGATTCTTAGTACTTTTATGCGTCGACCGCAAGCTCTTTCAATTCGAAACTTTATGCCCTTTAGGCCCTTTAGGCCATTTAGGCCCTTTATGAAAGCAATTGTAGACGACAGTTATTGCGTGCTTTGAGCCAAATCAAGCTTAATTGGGTTATAAATATTCAAACAAATGAAGGATTCACCAGTGATGATAATTTGTGTTTGCACCAAAATGAGAATATATGAAAGTTGTCTTACCGATTGTTACATTATTCTTTATGTTTTGTTTTTATAAAAGGAGATGAAATAGGAAAATAGATAAATACAAAATAAGAAAAAATAAACCATTTAACCTGGCTGTAAGAGAAGTGTGTATGGGTTGTTTAAGTATGTTTCAATGTGTATAAAGTAATACTATATTGTAAACAGCAGACGACCAAAAGAGTATGAACGAAGCATACATACGATGTTGCTTAGAAACCGTTGTGACTTAGTTAACGGAGAAATTGGTTGTCACAATTTATTTTTCCTTTAGCTACCATGGTTGACTTAGTCTTTTTCTGCAGGTGGGTAGAACTTGGTTTCATGGAGTATATGGTTCAAATTAAATAATATGGAACAATGAGATTTACCATAACATCATTTTATTCACCATTAAGCATCAAACACATCTTTATAGCTTACACAATATATTCATAAAGCATGTGTCAAGACGTTTGTACAATTCATAATTTCTATTCGTTATTTAGAGAAGTTTTACTGAAGTAATGATGGAAATATCCGAGAGTAATCTGCCGATATTTCCCGATTACCAAGGAACGAATAAGAATTAGCTGGGCTTTGGTATTAAATCTTTCCATTTATAGGTTGCATATGAAATCAACATTATTCAAACTTTAAATCTACTTGTCAGATTTAAGTTAAAAACAATATTCTTATGTAATCACCTGTATCCTCCCAAGCTTCTAGACATACACCATATGAAGTAAATATGCAGTAATCGGGGAGGGGCGGTGGTTGGTAAACAGAGCTAAAGGCTTAGTAAAGAGGCCGGGATACAACAGATATGCAGTATTTCTTATGAGAAAAATAACAACCAAACTTAAAATTGTTTTGCGGTGACTAATGCGTGCGCATCGATATAAACTGGCGCGAATTGCGGATATTCCACTCATAATACAACTGATAGGACTACGAATATGCGGACGTTTTTGTTGCTGAGCTGTTTAGCGCTGATAGACGGTCTTTGTGAGTAGGCATTTAACGTATCAAGAGTTAAGCTTGTTTGGGGCTATGTGTTTAAGCCATATCAACGATTTGTTGAATTAAATTGCAGCGACTTTTACCGTTGTTTTCTCTGCTTTAAAAAGGATGAAATATGGCCTAGACTTGTAACTTAACGTCTTAGCTAACAAAATCATCATACAATGTATCCTAACTTTTTATTGTAATTGAAAATAAATATGTATTTAGAAGTACGAAAGAGACTTCACAGTTAGCCTTCATGTTCCGTTTACGTCTAAGTTAAACACTTTTCTGAGGTACTATATTCCTTTTAAATGTACGTGTAAGAGGGATTCTTTTGTACGAACCTCTGTGAGACAGGTCTTGATGTTTATCCCATAGAAATTAGGAATCATTAAACCCTTTCCCAAAAAACAAATTTTCGACTGTCCCAAATTGAAAGAGTTTGCAGACGAAATTTCAAAATGTGATGAAATTGAACAATATTCTTCGGAAAGAGTTGAAAACCTTGTGGGAAAAGGAGAAATTACTCGTTACGAACAATTCATCCTTTTCCCACAATGTTTTCTAAAGTCGTCTGCAACAAAGTCGTCAAATGTCGTTATTGTTCGGGAAAGGGTTAATTAAAAGCATGGGAAGCTGAAACATATTTGTCACGAAACCTATTCTTCTTTTGTTTGACAATATTTGTACAGATTTAAACCTTTTTTCTTCTTTTTAATGACTTTTTTTCAGATAATTGTACTTTATTTTGCTATATGATTTGTATGTTAGTGGTATGTTACACCTTATACATGTACGTACAGATGGATTGTGGTCCAGGGTTAAAGCGTCCGACACGAGAGTCGTGTGCTTGCCTCCAAAACGAGCAATTTTTCCGTTTGACACACTAGTTTCAAACCAAATAAATAAAACATTTATCGTCTGTATGCTATGGCTGTCGTCTGCTCTGCTGGTTCAATCAATTTGGATCAGTCACAATTCCCCATATGGATGACTGGGTTAACCCATTACCAAACGTCAAATTTTCGACTTTCCCAAATTTGAAAGAGTTTGTAGACGACATTTTAAAATGTGATGAAATTGAAAATTGTTCTTCAGATAGAGCAGAAAACCTTGTGGGAAAAGGAAAAATTGCTCGTTCCGATCATTTTCTTCTTTTCACACAATGTTTTCTAAAGTCGTCTGCAACAAAGTGGTCAAATGTCGTTATTATTTAGTAAAGGTTTAAATCAGTTTGGATCAATCACCTTTTCCGATATGGATGACTGGGTTAACCCTTTACCAAACGCCAACTTTTCGACTGTCCCAAAATTGAAAGAGTTTGCAGAACGTGATGAAATTGAAAAATAATCCTCTATGCATTTACTTAAAATTATGCTCAGCACATATATGTGCACTGAACTAATTAAAAAGACGCTTATAGGAAATATGTTATAAGCCGGGGACGGTTTACGTAACACTTTGCGTTTTACGTTGCTGTACCCCTACACTTATTTCGGAGGTGTATCTCGCAGCTAACGGAAAGACCCGAGTAGTTCCGGCTGTGTCGTCTCATCGTGTATCCATTGTTTGTAGCGGGAGCGTCCTTTTATCCATCATACCGAGACCAGCCTCGTTGTGAAGTTATAATCGAGTCTGACGGAGAAGAGTCCTGGGGATCGGTTGTAGCCCGGGTCGGGGAGCTGGAAAACTTATACTGCTCTGTGAGGTGTAGGGACCGATACCCGACCCCTGACATACGGTGGTACAGGGTGCGAGCGTCGAGAAGTACCCAGATCCGCCATACAATTAACAGGTAATCGTTATTTTTTCCTCTGTCCTATTTTGACTTCCTACTCCGTAAAACCTTTCTTTGCTGAATCGGCTGGATAAGATTTCAACAATTTGACCTTTTGTCAGAGTCGTTTTATATCCAATATCTACAAGTACTCGTTGTTTTCCCTTTGTCTAATGTTACATATTACTTTTAACTTCAGGTTACGAGCAATTTGTCCTTTTGTCAGAGTCTATCCCATATCCAATTTCCAGCGTTTTACTAAACGACTTTAGGAAAGGAGTTGCATGAGTCAAAACTGACATGCATTGATGTGATCTTAAACCAAACTTTAATATTATAATGCGAAGCGTTGTTGTAATGAAGGCGTTCTTGCAATATTTCGTTCCTCAATATTGGAAAAACAGATATTATATTTTGAACCATGAGCAATTTCTTTGCGTAAGATGTTTTGTAAAATGTAACTTGGTTTGTTTTTTTTATTTATATATATGTACATAAATAGAAATAAATAAAAGAGGTATAGGCTTCATGAAAAAAAAATGAAAATAACTTGGGAGAATGTGGTAAACAAACTGTCAAAATAATCATGGTACAAATCTCATGTACATATAGCTAGAAGCTTCAAACATGTACAGTTGTAAGTGTCGAGAAGTTGACAACTGGCGTCGAGGATTCGATGCCCGATTCCAGCCTATTTTCTATTTGTGGAGTGTACTTGGTCAAGTTAGTATTGTTTTTATTCTTTTTAACCCATTACCAAACAATATTGACCGACATTTGACCAGTTAATTGCAGACGACTCTGGAAAACATAGTGGGTAAAGGAGATATTGCTATCAACGAGCAATTTCTCCTTTTCCCACATTGTTTTCTGACCTATCAAAAGAATTTTTCCAATTTTGAAATGCCGTCTGCAAACTTTTTCAATTTTCGGACAGTCGAAAATTTGGCGTTTGGTAAAGGGTTATAGTCCGTTGAAACATGATTTTAAAAGAGTACATATCGGTTTGGTAAAGGGTAAATTTTCGCTGCGATAAAGCTAAAGGATTGTCGAAAGACGCGTTAAATTAATTTAAACCAAAACACGTCCATTTTATTATCAATCTTTTTCAGAGTGTACGCTAAGCGGTCTGGTTTCCACTCACTGCTTACATTCCTTCAATTCCGTGAAACCGATGTTGGAACATATAAATGCCGAGCCTGGTTGGGTCAACGTATTGGGTGGAAGGAAAGACTTGTCGATATTACATACGGTAAAGACACAATTTATCGAGGTTATACCCTTTCATTTGTACCTCAATGTTTCGGACCTATACTTGTTCACAATGTTTGTAGAGGTGTTCGAATTAATTTCGATTTTCGATAATTGCGACATTATGACTTTTGTTAGAATGTTTATGGCTTTATAAATAGTTCCTGATTTTATTAAGATAAAGATGTATGCCAAATGCTTTGGTTTGTTTCAATGTCGAAAGTCTTTGTAAAGGTATTTGTGTATATGTAGCAGAGCCGATTACTCTATTGTAGGTACTCACATTGCCTTATATGTTATTAAGCCTTTACCAAACGCCAAATTTTGTACTGTCCCAAGTTGGAAAAATTGCAGACGACATTTCAAAATGTGATGAAATTGGAAAAGAATAATCCTCTGATAGGATATAAAACATTGTGGGAAAAGGAGAAATTGCTCGCCACGAGCAATTTCTTATTTTCCCACAATATTTTCCATAGTCGTCTGCTTCAAACTGGTCAAAATATCGTTAATGTTTAATAATGGGTTAAGATAGATTACGGTGCTAAGTCTATCATCGGTGAAGGAAAACCATACCGTATGCTACCATGCAGCTGGGAAACGGTTTACTAAACGTTGAGTATGCTAAGAACTTGCGTTTGTTCAAAACAAAGCTCCCTTCAATGTCAATATTGAGAACAGCAATATTGCAAAGTAACACGTCCTAAAAGGCCCCTCTTCGTGGTTCTTTAATCGATTTCTTTAAAACTACACACAACCGCTGTACTGTTACACGCTACGCATCAGAGAATAGACATTCGTGTCAAAAATATTGTTTTAATTCTTCGAAGTGCGTATTTGATGGATTAACATGTATTTTAATCCGAAAGCAACACATCGCTCTTGAGATCTCCTGCATATACAACATATGTACTTAGATACATTGACGCTCTCTGAATTAATTATGCTTTCAAACGTTACGTTTAATTGTATATATCAATCAAGAATACAAACACCATTACAAACAGTGTATGGTTTCATCGGTATTTTAATTTGATTTTAAAATTGAAATCCTCCTATCTGTAAACAAGCATTTTAAGCAAACATTTTCAACAAGTGTTTTGGTAAATAACTACTCTTAGAGGCTTCAGCTTGTAAAATACAGATCTACTAGTATCGGGATTTGAACATAGGCAGTAGAGGTGTGGGCTTAATTATTTATACATGCACAACGCTTTTGAAACTTTACATGAACATCTGTGTTTATCCTTATAGTGCTGGAACCGACTTCATGCTTAGCCAAACAGTTTGGATCCAGGCCAGCTGCTAATAACCTGTTTGCTACTTTGAGTATATTTCCTCATCAAAATTAAGCAGATATTTAAGCGTTTGGGAAGCAGACGATACAAAAATATATTTTTAGAAAATACCCAGCATTCTTAGGGTAATTTCATTTTCGTACCTTTGTTTCGTTGCTTCACCAGAAGATATTACAAAAGATACTGGTAAATGGGAATACGAAATAAAACTTTATTAAGAGTTTCCTTCTAACCGCATCAAAAGAATCAACAACATGCATTGAACAGTTAGAATTTTGATACACATTGTATATCGATTTTTTTTATTTCATCGGTCACCAAACAAAGACACAAACTTTTAACCCTAAGATAACTGAGCACTTTTCTAAAAATTGATTTTTGTGTCGTCTCCTTTCTAAAACCTTATATATCAGCTTAATTTCGTTGGGAAAGATACTCAGATTAGCAAACAGGTTAGATCAAAGGCTAGCCATCAATTTACCTACCTGTTTGCATAAGCATAAAGTCGGTCCCAGCATTATAAGAATTAAGGACTAGCTACATAACAGCGAAAAAGCTATTTTTCCTACAGTTATATAGCTCTATACTAAGCTTTGATTTACGGGATTTACCAGGTTGTGACAAGCAATCGGAGTTTACGTGTGGTGATGGGTTTTGTATCAGCCAATCAGAAGTGTGTAACGGTGTCATCAACTGTCGTGGCGGTGACGACTTGGACGAGAGTCCCTTGACATGTGGTGATTACAGGGACCATGACTATGACCATGTATATGACTATGGACACGACTATGACCATGGACATAACTCTGACCATGGACATGATATTGACCATGGGCATGACTATGGACAAGACTATGATAATGGAAATGGATTTGACCATGGATATGATAATGGCTTAGAAGATGGTCATGGACTTAGCCATGATTATCACAATGTATTTGACCAGGTACTTATGGATGACTATGGCTATGACCATGGACAAGGACACGGTGATGCCTTTGGAAATGCTGATGACCATGGACATGAGGATGACTTTGACAATGAGCCTGAACATGGTCATGACTTTGGCAACGGTGGGAATGGTTATGACTTTGGTAATGACCATAACCACGAGCCTGTACATGACTTTGACTATGGCAACGACCATCAACATGAATATGATAATAATGATGCCCAAGAACAGACTCCTGATGATGACGATCTTAGTAAAAAGCACGATGAGGGACCAGTTGAAGACAGTTATGACTTCGGAAATATTCATGAACATGTCCATGACTATGAAAATGACCATGACCATGCGCATGACTATGACTATGGAAATAGCCATGAAAACGACAAAGACTTTGGAAATAATCATGAATACGACCATGACATTGTAAGTGATCATGTACTCGACTATAACTTTGGAATTGACCATGATCACGAAAATGACTTTGGAAATGACCATGATCACGAAAATGACTTTGGAAATGACCATGTACACGGAAATAGTCATAGCCATGAACATGACATTGACTTTGGAATTGGCCATGATCACGGAAATGACTTTGGAAATGACCATGTACAAGACTATGACTATGACAACGACTATGGACACGATAGCGACTATAGCAGTGATTGTGACAATGAAGGTAAGCCAAAAATGAAAGGATCTTGTATTATCATTGTATTATGGTATAGTATTATATTGTATTATATAGTATTATATCATATCATATAACGTTATATTATTACATAATATTATCTCATTATATTATATTATATTATTTACAATGATTACATTTCATTTTATCATATTATTTCATTTTATTATATAAACAGTTTCAAATATCGTTTTTGTCCATGTTACATTCTAAAAAAACCATTGCGATGGAACGTATATGCTTATCAAAGGTGGTGGTTTCTGGTCCTATTACAGACATGCACCATAGGACACCATCGCTTTCTGTGTGTTGTTTGTAGAACACACCAGCTGTATGCTTCATATTTGGACATTTGGTGGGGACGTCACAGCTTTACCGATTCTGGTTTTCTGAAAGGGGAAGCCTCTCAACTAACTTGAGATTTCATTCCATAATGACCCGATTTAGAGCATAAGTTATAGAAGACTTAAGAAACCTTTGTGATCATAGTTAAATTTGCAATTTGCTCTTGAAAGCAATTTTACTTTTGTCACAACGGGTTCTATCCAATACTCACTTAGAAAATTTGTCTTTTCCTTACTATTACGCCGCTTTAGTTTGGACATGTCCTAAATGTTGATATTAAGTGATGAATTAAGGCAGAACGATGGTTCTTCCAAGACGTTTATATTGAGCCGTGTATGATGTTTGATAATAGGGGCCTCCCCTCATCCTCTTTAACGAGCGGAGTAATGTAACGGAATGATAATGTATTGACTCGATATTCAACAGTATCAGATAAAAAGGTAAATAGAAAAATTCGATTTTCTTTCGATTTATATCGTATCAGATTTAATAATAAATCATTGCGTGACCAAAAAGTCGAAATTCATTTTCCTTTGAGAATTACATCAACACGATATCAACTAATGATTTCTGACATGATTCTCGTCAACAGATCTAATAACAACGACGACTGAACAAGCGACAACCACCACGGCAACAACAGACACTGAAATATCATCAACTGCAAAAACAACACAAACATCACCTACAGCAAACCAAACCACACAAAAGCCAACAACAACACCACAAACAACAACAGAAACAATAAGACCACAAACAACAACAAAACCAACAACAATAGAAACAACAACAAAACCAACAACACCACAAACAACAACAACAACAGAAACAACAACAAAACCAACAACAACAAAAACAACAACACCACAAACAACAACAATAGAAACAACAACAAAACCAACAACACCAAAATCAACAACAGAAGCAACAAAAACAACACCAGTCACAACGACAAACACATGGAAGACAACAGCAATGCCACCAATAACATCAACAACGACCACACCAACACCAGAATCGACAACAACATCAGTAACAAGTAATTCAACAACAAATTCGTCAACCACTCCATCAACAACATCAATTACAACGCCATCTTCGACGTCTGGTACTAGGAACACAACAGCACCTCGTAGTAAGTAAATTTTTTAGAATTGCTTCATGTTTTGTTTAGGTGACACTTATTTGCAGAATCAGACTCCGCACAAGATTACTTCCCTTTTCCTACACTTCAGTACAGCATCGCAATCGGAACTACTCGGGTAAATCGGCATCCGCCGATGAACACTTTTTCTAAGCGTGCATGTTAAGTAGTTCAATGTGTATGGAAGTGTTGGACATCCTTTTTAATCACCTTTGATCAGTAACTCATACCAAATGGCGAACGTGTTGTTGTGACATGTATACTTGTTTCCTCAATCAAATTGAACGACTTTTTGGATTTTACATTCAAGATCTTTTTTTAGAAACGAAAGAAAGTGACGTCATTCTCGCGGGAAACAATATGGCGTCATCCCTATTATTTCAGAGGTGTTTTCTATTGGATAAACCCGATGTGTTCAGATTGACAGCATCGCTGTATCTCCTAGCCAAATGAAAAGGGAGATCACTGCGTAGGATAATGTAACAGGATCTGTCCTCGACAGTTAAATGGATGGGTCGAAACTATTGTGATATAAGAAGGAATTGCTCGTCAGGAGCACTTTTTTCTTTTAACTCAATAGTTCTTTAGTCGTTACGCTTCTCATATATATGTTATATACGGCGTCTATAGTATGTATTGTAACGAACCGAGCAAATGAACCTCTCAAAGACACAAACACATCCGATCAGTGAAATACACTGTTGTTCACTGAGCGGTTGTGTTGTCTTATATATACCAGAATGTTCTCTCAAACAAAGCATTAGGTTCCTTATTTGCATAAACGTTCAACGAACGTGGGGAAACACGTGGGGAAGGCAACTCCCATAGAAGGACAAATCTGTATCCCACCGCTGCCACCAATGTAACGAACCGAGCAAATGAACCTCTCAAAGACACAAACACATCCGATCAGTGAAAAATACTGTCATACACTGAGCGGTTGTGTTGTCTTTAATGTATACCAGCATGTTCTCTCAAACAATGCATTAGGTGCCTACTTTGCATAAACGTTCAACGAACGTTACAGCATGTTAGCCAAGAGAAGAGTACGTGTATTCTTTTCTAAGGCGAAAATTGTGAAATACTCAGAAATAACAAACACAAAGTTAAATGATGGCGGAAAACAACACGCATAAGAATTCCTGAACAAAATAACATGAAAAATTATGAAACGCAGACAAATCTAGTTTAAAGAGAATTGGGCGATAATCCCTCTGGAAGCCATAGAAGCTAATAAAAGTAAAGAGGGTGAGAAAGAGAGTATTCAAACGAGAACAAAAATCTATCTCATACAAAAGGTTTTAGTTTATCTATCTTCTAATGATGTCAAACCGCTTACGGGGAATATAGACATTTTCCCTGGTGGCTTACCAGTTCTAAGCTAGGATATGCCCAAGAACACCCTACGGTGAAATAAATGGCCGCCTGCGGGGATCGAACGCGGCCCGCCCGGTCTCTAGTCCCCGACGCTGTGCACTACACCACCGCAGAGCCTATTTCAGAAAACATGTGAAGAGGTTCCTTACAAACTGGATTCACCCTTCTTTGTTAAAATTGTATCGAATAAGAGGGCTTTGTCAAGTGATATTTGGTCATCAATGAATTTCAAAAGATCAGAATTTGTGACTGCTCAAAATTGAAAGCAACAGCTGACGACAGAAAAAGAAAGAAAACTATCTGTTTTCGTTTAAAGAAATCGGGTAGAAAACAATGTTACTAAAGGATACATTTCTCATTCGGAATAATCTATCATCATATCACAATGGTTGCTAAGGACTTCTGCAACAAATGCCTCATGGTGATATATAATTGAACATAGGCTTAACCCTGTACCAAACAACACATTTTCGACTGTCCCAAATTGAAAGAGTTTGCAGACGACATTTCAAAATGTCATGAAATTGAATGAAAATCTTCTGATAGGGCAGGAAACATAGTCGGAACAGGAGAAATTCCTCGTAATAAGCAATTTCTCCTTTTCCTACAATGTTTTGCAGAGTCGTCTGTAACAAACATGTCAAATACCGTTATTGTTTGGGAATGTGTTAAAAGATTAATCGACGATACTTCATGTGGGTTATGGAGGGCTATAGTCTGGTTCCACGGTCAGCGACAAAATACAACTAACGGGAACCAGTTTTTAACAGAGAATAAAATCTCATGTCTTTGATTCCAGGTTGCGGGAGGGCGGAGTTTCGTTGCCAAGGAGACGGTATGTGTATTCCCGCCAGGAGTCGCTGTGATGCGTTTCCGGATTGTAGTGACGAATCGGATGAGATTAACTGTGCAGGTACAGTGCCCCTTTGTGTCAATAGCATAACGAATAAGAGTGACTAATGGTTGTCAAAGTTACAGTTATATTACTACACACATAAATAATACAATGTATATCAAAGCGCTGATAGCGCCGGAGAAGAACTAAGGTGCGTTTAAAGCAAGATGATTCAGTATGCATTTGAAAATTTCTTTGGGCAACATCTCGAGGAAAACAGCTGCTCCTTTTACCACCATTACTATAATTATTATTTCTGTGAACAGAGACTGGACGATAGTCGAACATCTGGACATTTTACGTTTCCCATAAGGCAGCAGTTATAATAATATAGCGCAAAACAAAGCGAGTAAATCCGGACTACATTCCTAGTTCCAAGAAGGTATTAGTCTGCACAGTGAAGGCGAATGTTTAATGAGTATATGGGGTCAGACCGCTGTTTGTTTATCGATAAAAGTACCGTCCCTCAAAAAATTGTATGTAAATTCAATGTTCTAAGATGCCAACAGTCCAACCAGTGGTTACCGAACTTGCTTGATCATAATTTCGTCAGCCAGGGTAAGGTTGATACTAATGGCTATATATAAAAGTATAAACGCTTGTTATGTATCTAAATATTGAATATTGATATGGAACTTCCAACAAAGCCATGTTTAAATTATTTCAACAAATTCCATACAGAATCTTGCAAAATAAAAACGAGATGCAAGGTGAATATGAGTATAATTCACTTTCTTTCTCGGAGAAAAGGAGATCAATTGTATTACTCATTACACAACTTTAAATCATTGATTATGATAACTCTAAGAGAGCTGTTAGAACCGCAAACAGTCGAAATGGTGTGATTTTATGGAAAGCATTAGATATAACTTGGTGATATATAAATAATGATAAATCCAGTTGATGTACAATGCCATACGCTCAACCCATTGCCAAAAATAACGTCATTTTGCTAGTTTATTGCAGACGAGTTTGGAAAACATTGTTAGAAAGGGGAAATTGCTCTTAACGAGCAATTTCTCCTTTTTCCCACAATGTTTTCTGCCCTATCAGACAATTTTTTTTTCAATATCATTTCACATTTTGAAATGGCGTTTGCATACTCTTCCAATTTAGGACAATCGAAACCTTGGGTTTTGGTAAAGGGTTAAACTCGTTTTGTATGCGGACATGCAACTTTGTTATAAGGGGATACCTATTGACAAAATAGCAGTACTAATCAAGAATATACTGGTGTATTCCAAAACTTTATTTTAACATGGAGAGATAGTGATATATGGAGATAGTGATACTGTATATTAGAGATGATAGAGAGGAAGAGATAGATTGGTAGAAATAGAGATAGAGAGATAGAGAGATAGAGATAGAGTGGTAGAGATAGATTGGTAGAAATAGAGATAGAGATAGAGATAGAGTGGTAGATATAGAGTGGTAGATATAGAAAGGTAGAGATAGAGAGGTAGAGATAGAGTGGTAGATATAGAGTGGGAGATATAGAGAGATAGAGATAGAGTGGTAGATATAGAGTGGTAGATATAGAGAGGTAGAGATAGAGAGGTAGAGATAGAGAGGTAGAGATAGAGATAGAGATAGAGTGGTAGATATAGAGTGGTAGATATAGAAAGGTAGAGATAGAGTGATAGAGATAAAGAGGTAGAGATAGAGTGGTAGAGATAGAGAGGTAGAGATAGAGTGGTAGAGATAGAGAGGCAGAGATAGAGAGATAGAGATAGAGTGGTAGATATAGAAAGGTAGAGATAGAGTGATAGAGATAAAGAGGTAGAGATAGAGTGGTAGAGATAGAGAGGTAGAGATAGAGAGGTAGAGATAGAGAGGTAGAGATAGAGAGGTAGAGATAGAGAGGTAGAGATCAGTGACAGTTTAAAACAGACGCCTCGTTTACATTATGTTTGGTGTTATTTTATCATCATGTCTTCTGTAAAAGGAATTGAGTGAAATAAAGAGTTTTGTGTTGTATTGTAAAAAAACACACACACACAAAACCAGCAATACCGCCTAGTTACGAACGGGGAGTATCTAAATTCAAAATGATCGCCCTTATCATACAACCTCTGCACAACTTTGCACAACTTTGCACACCATGCAATGTGTCTGTCCGCGCTCTTCATTAATCGTTACGCTGCAAAATTCCTGTGAAAAACAACTCATAATTTATCTTTGTTCTTCAAAGTTGATATCAACATTACCGTGAATGTTATGTATGAAGGTCATTATTGCCATTTTTCACGATCATTGAAAAGATACAAAATGGTTGTCATGACTTTCTTTTATGATACTCTATATTACGAGGATTGCAGTATCCAGGGAAATGTTATTTCCAGGGCAACAAGCGAATATTAGTACAACATCCTTCCCCCAAAATAACTTTACACATTACCAAACAGTAAGGACATTTGACAAGGTTGTTGCAGACGACCTTAGAAAACAACGTGGGCAAAAGAGAAATTGCTCTTAATGAGCAATTTCTCGTTTTCCCACAATGTTTTCTGCTCTATCCGAAGAATATTTTTAATTTAATTACATTTTGAAATGTCGTCTGCAAACTCTTTCAATTTGGGACAGTTGAAAATTTGGCGTTTTGGTAAAGGGTTATAAGATAAAAGAATAAAACCGCAACGGTATAACTGAAATGATGTTGAAACTGACGATAAACAATTAAATAGATCACCATTTCTTGTAGGTATATCGTGTCCAGAGGGGAAGGTTGCCTGTAAGAACGAGGAGAAATGTGTACACCGGAACCAGCTGTGTAATGGCGTGCGGGATTGTACTGACGGAAGTGACGAAACGAACTGTTAAACGGTCGGGACACGCAATCGGAACTCTACGGCAAATTTTGGCTAGCCCGGACACTACTGAGAGGTTCCGATTTCAACCCCCAAGAAATCCTTCTTACAAGCGCAAAAGTGTTTGTTTTTATTTATGTTTAGGGCTCCCTTTTGAGCATTATAAGACATGCTGTCTGGATGTCCTACCGAAACAAACCTACAAGGCTAGGAAATGTGGATTGTCTTTGTCTTATATTATCTGCATCAAAAGCAGATTGTATTAAAATCAAAACAAATATGTGAGATTATGTTTCCCAATGAAATGAACGATTGTTTGTTAAAGCTAAGACAATTGTAAGAAAAGGAGAATTTGTTTATTATCACAATAAGAGTTCGCTGGATCTAGAAAGTTTGCATTAGCGATAACAGTATTTGATTCTCCCATTTGATATGTCTTTTTACTTGGTTATTCCACTGTACTGCGAGCAACGAATGTTTAGAATATAAATCATTTTCTATTTTTTTTTATTTCTAACATGTTGAAACCCTATGTTTTCATTAAAAATTGTAAAAAGAGAATTCGTGTCTGTCAGCGCTTTGATGGAAGAATTCTTCATAGATAGTTGTGGTTTTGTTCTCTAGGCACTTGGCTTGCGTTACTTGTTGCAAGTGCTTACACCTTTCGAAGCCTTCGTCCTAGATGCTCTTAAAGAGTTCATTGATTTGGAAGTAAGTAGATGACAGATCATTTTTCACAATACTTTTTGCCGTACCTGCAAATAAACATGCTATACGAAACGACTAAGAAAGGGCTTGAAAAGCGTATCAATGCTCTAGTTTAATGTAATGTCAATACTTGAAGATATATGTTGTCGTTTTATCAGTAGAAGATATTCTATCTTAAAATATCAAAATGAAAATCTGCGATGAAGGCACTTTCAAAGGAACTGTATGACATTAGTGAGTCCTTTAAGACATTCGGGACCAGCCATTGTAACACAAGTGCAATTAAAGACCAATTTGCCTTTTTATCACATGGATTTATCTGCTACAGCTGCGTTTATTAAACCGGTCTTTTGGGTTATATCGGATTTAAAACCAATGTGGCAAAATGCTTACTCAATTACATGTAAAGTTAATGAATACAAATATTGATCACTACGACAAAAATAGAATAAGCTCATTATTAGTTAATCTTCTGTCTAATTAAACCAATGGTGACATAATTACACTTTGATAATTGTATAGATAATGAATACACAATGGATTTCGACAAATCATAATTAGCACATTATAATTGAATCCTTCCTCTGATGTAATGCGAACAAGTGTCGCCTGTTTCAGCACTGGGTGTCAGTCGTGTACGGCTATTCAAGTTATGAAGTATTGGACAATCAACAAAAGATACAACCCACAAAACTAGTTGTTAGGTTAATACGCGTCTGTGGTCTCCAAAACTATCATATATATATATATATATATAGCCTCAAATCCCCATTACAGTTTTGCCATTTATTACTTTCACCAATTCAAGAAACTGTATCAACATATAAACTACACAGTTCGTTGTTAAATACATACGGTTTTCAAACTATCATGCATGGTTATATAAAAGCAACACACAAAAAGGCAACGTGTGGGGAAAATGTGAAAAGAAATCATGGGCGTAGTGATTTCAGTAATGCAAACGATATGTATAATAGAAAAAGAGTTAAAAACAACATAAATCATACAAATCGTTCAACTTAATCCTCATAGCGCTGGAACCGATCGGAAAGCAGACGAAACAAAATACTATTTTTAGAGAATTATCCAGCATTCTAAGGGTTAAGTGACATTTGAATATGAACGACGTTATAAAATACATTGGGTCATACACCTGCTTCTTTTGAGATCTTGAATTCCTATTGACTCCGATGTTAAATCAGGCATTTTCAAGATTTTGCTGAGTGATGAACAGTTGTCTACGCTTAGCTTATATCAAGTTGGGCCATTAAACTCTCAGAAACTAATAAAATGGACACCGCAATCACCTCATATTTTTTCTACTGAGCAAAGTATACTAGTACCTTTCGAAAATCAATGCACAAGCTGTCAAATCTAGCCGAAGTACCGGCATTTGTGTTCGTACATCCAAAACAGAGAGTCCTGCAATAGGCAATCAAAACAGACTTTGAGAGCATTGCAGGACTATAAACTCCACAGGAAACTCGTCAGTGTTTTACCAGTTCACCTCTTACTAGCAAAACTATGCACTAGAAGTCTAAACTTAAAATTTCTCAATGGTACTACGACCCGGAAGCACTCCGTAAGAGGTTTTGGCATGATCCATGTACAGTGAAGCCTCGTTAATCCGAACACGTCCGTTCCCAACAAAATGTCCGGATTACCGATTCATCCGGACTAATAAAGTAGCGCATGTTCTTATACACATTAAGACATAAACGGTCTGTATGCACATGTATACTCATAACACTTTAGCAAACGCCAAATTGTCGACCGTCCCAAAAATAATCTTCTTATATGACAGAAAACATTGTGGGAAAAGGAGAAATTGCTCGTCACGAGCAATTTCTCCTTTTCCCACAATGTTTTCAAAAGTTGTCTGCAACAAACTGGTCAAATAATTCCGTTCCCTTACAATTTCGTTCGGATTGCGAGACATTCGGATAATCGGGGTCCGGATAAACGAGGCTTCACTGTACGTGCTATGTACGTTTTCAAATCGTGCAGGAACAATTCATTTATCTGTGTCTCTCAATAAATTCTTCAGATTCTATAGCATATATGTTAAGATTTATCTTGAGTTATTCAGTTCTATTCAGACACGCATATACTTTATCTTATAACAAAATTATATGAACTTTCCGAACAACCCTCATGTTATCTATATATACTCAACTTCCATATTAATTTCCGAGAACAAAATTCAATTAATTACTTGAACTTGTTGAGGGGTGTTCAAGTAAAATTATACTTTGGTAAATATACAGGCCTAGTGTCCCTGAAGAAAGGACAAATAAGTAGAAAATAGAACTCATTTTCAAGGTCCTTACACTTTTTAAAGAAACATTTTCTTTTGTCTCCAGATTGCGTTTTTGACTTCCTACTTTAATTTGTAGCTTAAGGTACGAACATCTTTATCAAGTTCATACTACTCTTTAAAATTATATTACAATAAATGACAGATGTCTCTCAAAATCAAATTCTGTTTTGAATAAACTATAGAATTCAAGTTAACTTCCAATTACCTCGCACATTAAGGAACAATAGCTGTCGCAGGATAAAAAAAACTTAAAGTCTGCTAAAAGCGAAAAAACATTATTTATAAAGAGAACATATCAGAAATTTTCTTAGAAACTTTTTGAGCGTGACCCTTCACAAATTTAGAAATCTAATCCGCTCGTAACTAATGAAAGATGTTTACCCTTTAACCCATTACTAAACAATAACGACATTTGACCAGTTTGTTGCGGACGACCCTGGAAAACATGTTGGTAAAAGGAGAAATTGCTATAAACTTTTTCCCACATTAGTTTCTGTCCTATGAGAAGGTCGTTTTTCAATTTCATCACATTTTAAAATGTCGTCTGCAAACTCTTTCAATTTGGAAAAGTCGAAAATTTGGCGTTTGGCAATGGGTTAATTCGCCTGCTAAAATCACACATGTGTCACTATCAAACATTTTATATCGCCTTTTGTCGATTGCCAATAGAGCGTCTTGGTTAAATTGATCAAAGAACGTTTAATTTTCATGCATTAAACTGCCTTAACTTTTAACATGACTTTGCAATTCTGAACAGACGCTACAAGTAAGTGGTATCAATAAACTGACTAGAACTAAACCCAATCATGTTGTAGTCAAGTCTTTATCAGGATATTGATGAGTCTCTTCCATTTTCAAAGACAGACCTTAGCAATGTTATTCCAATCAATTATAAGATTGTTTGTGGAGTCCGTGTGTAAGTGGTACAAAACAAACAATTTGCTATAGCCCATCACAACGTATTGATTAACGTTATCTAACGTACATTAGAGAGAATAGTTTCTTAAACCGTTACCAAACAATAACGACATTTGACCAGTTTGTTGCAGACGACTCTGGAAAACATACTGGGAAAAGTAGAAATTGCTCTTAACGAGCAATTTCTCCTTTTCCCACTTTGTTTTCTGCCCTATCATAAGATTATTTTTCAATTTCATCACGTTTTGAAATGTCGTCTGCAAACCCTTTCAATTTCGGTTAGTCGAAGATTTGGCGTTTGGTGAAGAGTTAACTTCGAATTGGAGACTGTAATCGTTCCAGATATATATCGTCATCCCAATAATTTACAATCACAAAAAAATACACACTATATATCTGTCTAATTGTGCATATAAGGGAGCTTTAGTGTGAACGTGTAGGTGAGTTAGTGTGTATGTTAGTGTGAGGCGTCGGCCTTGGGACACGATGGTCGTCGGTTCGAATCCTGTGAGAAGCGGGATCTGCCTTGTGAGCTATCATTAATCCACATTTTGCGCGAGTGCTGGATATCATACAAGAAGCAGAATCGAGAGTGATTAATCTGAGTCGCAAGAACATGTTTCACAATCGATGTAAAATAAATAAGTTTAAACTGAACTAGGTTTGTTGTTTTTGTTTTTGTATATTGGTTGGGGTGTTGATGTGAGTGGTGTCCCGCCTGAATGAGCGTTGGGGTGCGCTTTTGGGTGTATGCAGGTTGGTGATTATGTGCGGGGAGATGGTTTTGCGTGTCCATGAAGGAGGGTCGTCCCGATGAATTTCGGAAGGTTGTGCGTGCTCTCCTGATTTGCAGATAGTATTCTGGCTTGTTTCAAATCTGAAATAAAAGAGGAATCAATGGCAAATTGGTCTATTGGGCTTCGAAGGCCAGTCGATGATAAAGCCTAGTATCCATGTAGTAGGTATAGTAGCCCATATGTGGATAATTGGACTCGTGGTCTCCAACCACCGGTATAGGCCGAGTATACATGTAGTAGGTATGGTAGCCCATATGTGGATAATTGGACTCGTGGTCTCCAACCATCGGTATAGGCCGAGTATCCATGTAGTAGGTATGGTAGCCCATATGTGGATAATTGGACTCGTGTTCTCCAACCATCGGTATAGGCCGAGTATACATGTAGTAGGTATGGTAGCCCATATGTGGATAATTGGACTCGTGGTCTCCAACCATCGGTATAGGCCGAGTATCCATGTAGTAGGTATGGTAGCCCATATGTGGATAATTGGACTCGTGGTCTCCAACCATCGGTATAGGCCGAGTATCCATGTAGTAGGTATGGAAGCCCATATGTGGATAATTGGACTCGTGGTCTCCAACTATCGGTATAGGCCGAGTATCCATGTAGTAGGTATAGAAGCCCATATGTGGATAATTGGACTCGTGGTCTCCAACCATCGGTATAGGCCGAGTATCCATGTAGTAGGTATGGTAGCCCATATGTGGATAATTGGACTCGTGATCTCCAACTATCGGTATAGGCTGAGTATCCATGTAGTAGGTATAGTAGCCCATATGTGGATAATTGGACTCGTGATCTCCAACTATCGGTATAGGCCGAGTATACATGTAGTAGGTATAGTAGCCCATATGTGGATAATTGGACTCGTGATCTCCAACCATCGGTATAGGCCGAGTATCCATGTAGTAGGTATGGTAGCCCATATGTGGATAATTGGACTCGTGGTCTCCAACCATCGGTATAGGCCGAGTATCCATGTAGTAGGTATGGTAGCCCATATGTGGATAATTGGACTCGTGGTCTTCAACCATCGGTATAGGCCGATTATCAATGTAGTAGGTATGGTAGCCCATATGTGGATAATTGGACTCGTGGTCTCCAACCATCGATATAGGCCGAGTATCCATGTGGTAGGTATAGTAGCCCATATGTGGATAATTGGACTCGTGGTCTCCAACCATCGGTATAGGCCGAGTATCCATGTACTAGGTATAGTAGCCCATATGTGGATAATTGGACTCGTGATCTCCAACCATCGGTATAGGCCGAGTATCCATGTAGTAGGTATGGTAGCCCATATGTGGATAATTGGACTCGTGGTCTCCAACCATCGGTATAGGCCGAGTATCCATGTAGTAGGTATAGTAGCCCATATGTGGATAATTGGACTCGTGGTCTCCAACCATCGGTATAGGCCGAGTATCCATGTAGTAGGTATAGTAGCCCATATGTGGATAATTGGACTCGTGGTCTCCAACCATCGGTATAGGCCGAGTATCCATGTAGAAGGTATAGTAGCCCATATGTGGATAATTGGACTCGTGGTCTCCAACCATCGGTATAGGCCGAGTATCCATGTAGTAGGTATAGTAGCCCATATGTGATAATTGGACTCGTGGTCTCCAACCATCGGTATAGGCCGAGTATCCATGTAGTAGGTATGGTAGCCCATATGTGGATAATTGGACTCGTGGTCTCCAACCACCGGTATAGGCCGAGTATCCATGTAGTAGGTATGGTAGCCCATATGTGGATAATTGGACTCGTGGTCTCCAACCATCGGTATAGGCCGAGTATCCATGTAGTAGGTAAGCCCATATGTGGATAATTGGACTCGTGGTCTCCAACCATCGGTATAGGCCGAGTATCCATGTAGTAGGTATAGTAGCCCATATGTGGATAATTGGACTCGTGGTCTCCAACCATCGGTATAGGCCGAGTATCCATGTAGTAGGTATAGTAGCCCATATGTGGATAATTGGACTCGTGGTCTCCAACCACCGGTATAGGCCGAGTATCCATGTAGTAGGTATAGTAGCCCATATGTGGATAATTGGACTCGTGGTCTCCAACCACCGGTATAGGCCGAGTATCCATGTACTAGGTATAGTAGCCCATATGTGGATAATTGGACTCGTGGTCTCCAACCATCGGTATAGGCCGAGTATCCATGTAGTAGGTATGGTAGCCCATATGTGGATAATTGGACTCGTGGTCTCCAACCATCGGTAAAGGCCGAGTATCATGTAGTAGGTATAGTAGCCCATATGTGGATAATTGGACTCGTGGTCTCCAACCATCGGTATAGGCCGAGTATCCATGTAGTAGGTATAGTAGCCCATATGTGGATAATTGGACTCGTGGTCTCCAACCATCGGTATAGGCCGAGTATCCATGTAGTAGGTATAGTAGCCCATATGTGGATAATTGGACTCGTGGTCTCCAACCATCGGTATAGGCCGAGTATCCATGTAGTAGGTATGGTAGCCCATATGTGGATAATTGGACTCGTCGTCTCCAACCATCGGTATAGGCCGAGTATCCATGTAGTAGGTATAGTAGCCCATATGTGGATAATTGGACTCGTGGTCTCCAACCATCGGTATAGGCCGAGTATCCATGTAGTAGGTATAGTAGCCCATATGTGGATAATTGGACTCGTGGTCTCCAACCATCGGTATAGGCCGAGTATCCATGTAGTAGGTATAGTAGCCCATATGTGGATAATTGGACTCGTGGTCTCCAACCATCGGTATAGGCCGAGTATCCATGTAGTAGGTATGGTAGCCCATATGTGGATAATTGGACTCGTGGTCTCCAACCATCGGTATAGGCCGAGTATACATGTAGTAGGTATGATAGCCCATATGTGGATAATTGGACTCGTGGTCTCCAACCACCGGTATAGGCCGAGCATCCATGTAGTAGGTATAGTAGCCCATATGTGGATAATTGGACTCGTGGTCTCCAACCATCGATATAGGCCGAGTATCCATGTAGTAGGTATAGTAGCCCATATGTGGATAATTGGACTCGTGATCTCCAACCATCGATATAGGCCGAGTATCTTAACATGACTGGTCTCATGACAACGAACTAGAAATAAACGAATCAATTAAAAAGAAAATGTAAACACGATTCTCCCTCCATAACGATACGAACTATCATAACGATACGAGCTATGACGGAAACTACCGAGTCGTCAATCTCGGTCGTTTTGGCAACATCTTACGGAATGCATTCCGGAACTCGATGCTGCTAAAGTTGTACAATATAGGATTGATCGTCGAATTCAGGTATGTCATCCAAAACGTGACAGTAAATACACTCTCGGGTACCAGCGTAACGTCAATACAGCTGATATCAAAAACGAAATGAAATGGTACCCAGCAAATCATGTAGCCAATCATAATATAGGAAAGTGTAACGAACACTTTCGAGTCTTGCCGACGTCGTTTCATTCGGAGATCCTTTTGTTCCTTCGATGTGTCTGGCTGGTTCCCGTTTTGGTGCAGATCGGAAGTCGATGCGCCATTTTCATTTTCTATGTGATTGCTGGGACCCGGCATTGGTTGTTGGAGCCGTGTAATCGTGGTTATGACTGAAGTAGGATTCAAACTAGGGGAAGTCACGGGAACACGATTGGTAGTCCCCAGCAGTCCGACTTTCCGCTTAATGCGCATGTACAAAAACACCCGGATGTAGCAAAAGAGAAGAATGAAGCAGGAGCCATGATGTCCGAGGACCGCCACAATGATGACGAAAATAGGATTGAGTGATGGTTCCCATTTACATTCTCCCGGGATGCTGTTCTGGATCCGGTCTTTGATGCAGGGAGGCAACCAGAGTAGCAACATAAACACCCTGAAAGGAGAGAAATCGGTGGTTAACCGGCGTCATATTCATGGATAAAATTCAAAAATGGTTTAAAATAGTTAAAACTCTAAAAGCTTATTATTCACTGTTTAAGCGCAGTTGCGAGAGAAAAAGTACCATCATGTAAAAAGTACAAAAGTGAAAAGATTTCATTCAAAGCATATCTACGGTTTATATAGGAGAATGATGATTACTCAAACACAAATAGCTCAAATTGCCAGCGGGCCTGCTAAGGACTGGGTTATTGAGGTACGCCAATTCAAGATTTGTAGCTACAGACAACAGCTATCATCACCTCACATTAACATATACCAACACATCACATAGATTAACATTTAGAATTGAAAACAGATCGACTCGCCCAGCTTTCAAAGGATTGCATCGATGTACAAGCGCCTGCTGAAGGCAATTAGACAATTTTAATCATGTACCGGGTCTAATTATTTTTGACAGTCCTTATTATACAGCTAGCATCATGCTGATGCTATGGACAATAAACATGATTAACCCTTTCCCAAACAATAACGACATTTGACCACTTTGTTTCAGACGACTTTAGAAAACATTATGGGAAAAGAAGAAATTGAGAAGCAATTCCTCCTTTTCCCACAATGTTTTCTGCCCTACCAGAAGATTATTTTCAAATTTCATCACATTTTGAAATGTCGTCTGCAAACTCTTTCAATTTGGGACAGTCGAACAAATTTTGTTTGGGAAAGGGTTGAATACTCACAAGGCCGATGCTATTGACAGTAGACATGTCCTGTCGTTATGATGTTCCCTGTAGTTATTATCAATTATTTTTTAAAGCACTTATCATTAAGCCAGCATCATGCTGATGCTATGGACAATAAATATGATTAAATACTCACCAGGCCGATGCTATTGACAGAAGACACGTCCTGTCGTTATGATGTTCCCTGTAGTGAATATACCACGTGACGCTCCAGTACCGATCAATAGAGATGAGTATCAACGTAAATACCGACACGAACGTCATACCTGCATAGAAAAAAGCACAAGTTAGTTCCTCATTCGGAACACCTCGGCCATTTCTTAAAATAACCTCGGAGGTAATGGGGACCCATTTTGAAAGTAGGTCATTGACGAAGGGCATGTCCGTTTGCAATCGTATCTACTCGGCAATCCCCGACATAAGCCGGGGATTACCGAGAAGATACGATCAGAGACATAGATAATGACTCTTATACGATTGAGAAAATATGAAACAAAGATGTGTTGAGATGATAATTGTTTATGAAAACATTAAAAAAAGACATTCAATTGTGATATGTGTATTTACATAAATGTATAGTGCCTGTGTGCGTGTTGTAATCATGTGCGTTATCCGCCAGAAAACAGCCGCATTACCCCCAGGATTTTTGGTGTATTCATGAACTGATTACGAGGTATATTTACCGACTTGTGACGGGGATTGCCGAGTAGATGCGATTGGTTAGTAATTTGATATGGTTCCTGTCGGTGTCCTAAAAGGGTGTTTAATACTAAAGTGGCCTTTTAAGTATGTTTCTTTTTCTATAATGGTATCCATTTTACCAAGAAATTGATTTTCACACAGATTACGAGACTAAATATATGTCTTATAAAAGCGAGATTTAAATTGTTCGATCTTTATACAAACAGTAAAGAATCCTTTTGTTTTCAGCATAAAACGCCTTTTTCTTAGACAAATACGGCGACGTGTGGGTCTTGGAGAATAATCGTTGTATTGATGGAGTCTTTTTAGATTTATCTTCAAAACAGTCTAATTGAAGATCCTGCGAAGTAACTAAGAAGTCTTCAAAACGGTAATTCTAATTTAACGGGCTAGAAACTAGTGAGTACATGCATGACATTTAACAAAAACGTATTTATATGACCAGGTATTTATTATAAGGTACGGAGGTTTTCCGGCATAAGCTTGTCTTATGCCTGCAGAATAACGTGTAATGGCTTGTGTAATGCTATGATTTTGGGCCGGAGAAAAGATATCAAGAAATATTCTTAATTTCATCATTTTCACAATTCAACTAACATTGTCTGTCCAGAGACCTGTTATAAAGTGTGGCCATTTTCTTTGTATACCGTCGGGACATGTTATGTGACCAAAGCCGCAAAATCAAACGATAATTTGTTGTGTAATCTAGGAATCTCACAGGAGACACACTTTGAACAGGTGTAACTTTCTGGATTTCATTTTGACCGACGACTGCGATAATATGCAAATCCTACAACAAACTTCATTAGCGCCATTTTTACATAGACTGTGCGACCTAAGAAGGAATCACCAAAATTCGCGATTCTGAAACTTATTCTTCCGTTGGATTACTTCGGTACTTTTCGTTAAACATCGGTCGGGTTGACCCTATAAGCATTAATCATAAGAGTTCCCGTCCCGACCGATGTATACCAAGAAGGACCAAAGTAATCCGACGAAATTTTGAGTTTCAAAATGGCGGATTATGGGTATGTTGTATATACATTATAGCAAGTCCATGTCGTGTGTAATAATCAAATTGTTGGATATCCTACCGGAGACAAATCAAAGAGCAGCGTTTATTGTTTTCTTTATGTAATTTTATTTTCTACCTATCATTAATTTTTAACTGAATGCTGTTAGATAAATACAAAATGTTTTAACATTATACTTTTAACATTACATGATTGTTATGTAACAAAAGACGAACTATAAATTCAACTATCTGTGCCCCTTCTGTGCTAGTAGAAACACACAATAAAGCAATATATTTTCTTGTATATTAGGCTAAATCATCAAAACCTTGCGCAATACATTGGCGATTGTTCAGTGACCAGAGTCTTATAGAACACAATTATTTTCTGGGATTATGATCAAGAGTGTTATGTAATTAATGATTGTCAGCAGCAAATTGTAAAAGGTTTCCATTCCTGATAGAAAGACTCTAAACAGAACGCTTCTTGATGAGTCACGAAGAATTAATCATTTTGTTCCCTGCAAAATAGTTTGGACTGAGGGCAATTAGATAAGAACATTAGATAACAAATTCATACTTTCTTGCTCAACTGGTTCGCCCGTACTCACTCAATAACTCAAACTTAAAAGACATGACATTGCTTTCACAAAAACGCCTCATGAATTCAGAAAACGGCGTGTATTTCTGATTCTCTGATTATTCATTCGCGTGTATTGGTGGCTGCTGCCAACAAAACGCAATTATGCACAGTGTTTTAACAGGAAATAAACATGTTCTAATTGGCCATAATTGGGTAACGTTGGACTTAGCTCTCTTAATGCTGACGTTCCTCAAAAAGGGGTTAGTTCGTGTACATTGCTTGGGTTCCTTTGATGCCGATAAGTATCAAAAGGACAATCACACATATTGTTTCTTTTTCTAACTAACAAACGCTAAAATGGTGATTTAATCAAGCATCGTCTCTAAACAGACTATCATTTAAGATGTGTTCATTCGAAACTTGCTGAACATAAGTGTGTTGATTCTTTAAAAGAGAAACGAGCTTTATGTCTTTTAGAGGTTTGATGACCTACTCTTACTAAGTTGTTTTTTATGCGTGCGGGAAGTACGATAGACACACGCACAGTAGAATGTAAGGGATACCCACACGATGATGGTTTCAAAAAGTACCGCGCTAGAAATACATTTATACAAGAGGTGGTCTTCCGGAATGCTGATGGATTCATCTGTCTCGACAGGCCGTTATTGTCACTAAGTAAGCCCGCAGAATGCTGGGTAGTTTTCTAAAAATAGATTTTAGTGTTATCTGCTTTCCAAAAACCTTTAATATCTGCTTAATTTTGATAAGGAGTTATGTATATAGAAGCAAACAGGTTAGATCACAGGCTAGCCGCGAATATACTTGGCTACTATCAATCAGAGCTACTTGGCTATTTCCGTGAGCTGAGAAAAACACATCGGATATACGTGAAGGGTTCCAATCATTCGGATAAATCGTGCACGTGAATTAGTTCAATATGTGTAGGAGTCTTGGACACCCTTTTAAATTATTTTTATCTGTAACTCATACAAAATGGGGGAAATTATAAGTTGTGACATAATAGTTGTTTCTTTAATCAAATTAAACGACTTTTTAGACTTCACCTTTAATATCTATTTTTGAAAACGAAAGTAAAGTGACGCCAGTCTCGCGGCAAACAATATGGCGGCATCCATATTATTTCAGAGACATTTTCATCGATAAACACGATGTTTCTAGATTGGGCGACTATACAACTTCAATTAATTTCTGCTCATATTTAGAATAAATGGGTAGTTTAAACAAATTTGATTCTGTTCTTGTTCGAAATGTGATAATTCATTATTTTCTAAAAATGACAAATACTCTTTAATCTGTTGTGCCTTATTGAATGAAAGTTGGGATGAGTAATCAGCTCCATTTGAGCAAAAGAAATGGACACAACTTTTTTATCACTGACGGGGAACCTTGTAACTTTTATTATTTAGAGAAAAATTTATTGTTAACCCATAAGTATGCAGTATATGTTATATTTTTATAATCTTGGAGCGGAAAATTTATCTGAAAATAATGGTTCCCCGTCTCAGGAAAGGGAGCTACATTGGCTCAAGATCTTTGGAATAGTCTCAAGTCGCAAGAATAATCTCATGTATTTTTCAAGCTAAAACCAGCAATCAAGAAATGACATGATGTGTTTAAGCGCTATGAATTGCAGACCTTGAGTGGGACAGGTTGTTTCATTTATGCAGCTCTTTTAAACATGTTGGGTTCCATGGGTAAGGCATCTTTTTCTGTAAAAAGTTGCTTAGACAAAATTGAACATTATCTTAACCTTTATAATGCTGGGTAATTTTCTAAAAATAATGTTTTTGTGTCTTCTGCTTTCCAAAACCTTATATATATGCTTAATTTTGCTGAGGAAAGATACACAGAGTTATACCACAGGCCAGTTGCCAATTTAATTGGAGGTTGATCTGGATCTAATCTGTTTGTATAAGCATGAAGTGGGTTCTAGCACTATACGGGATTAAAGTGGCGTTTTATCGAAACCAAACAAAGAAAGATCTTTTACAGAGCCCTGTTAAGATATGTGACAACATGTTCATTTGATCGATAACCTAATTGAAACCGAATATATTAAGTTCAAGCTCAGATTAGATTGCAAAGTTTAGAACGAGCTTTTTCCTATGGCAAAACTTAATTGTGTTTTTCCCAATTATCTGTGATCAAGCGGTATTCTCGAAGAAAGTGATTACAGCGTCTAACGAACGTAGATGCACGACATAATCAGTTCCAAGGGGGATATACCCTAAGGCTTCCATGATAATTAACAACGTCTTTGATTTCTCTAAAGTCGTAGGCTCGCAATGCACACGAACCATTAACAAGGATTTAGTTGCGTCATGCATTCGTTTGTATAATTATAGAGTTCAACATTCGAAAGAAAAACAAATTTAAAAAGAAAATCGTAAAAAATTCGTTCGTGCTTATAATGAACGCATTGTCGAGTACCATCCAACATGTCATAGCATTTTGAGGATTATATGATACCATTGAAAAGAAAAAAGGGATAAGAGCACTGATAGCATCTTAACACTTTACCAAACGCCATCCAAATTTTCCACTGTCCAAAATTGAAAGAGTTTTCAAACTATGTTCCAAATAGTGATGAAATTAAAACATTATCTCCTGATAGGACAGAAAACGTTGCGGGAAAAGGAAAAATTGCTTGTTACGAGCAATTTCTTCTTATCCCACAAGGTTTTCCAGTGTCATCTGCAACAAACTGTTCAAATGTCGTTATTTATTGGCAAAGGTTAAAGGTCAATTTCAAGCGCATAATACACATTTTCCCCTCAATTAAAGTGTTTCTAATTAGACTAAGTTTCTAATCAAGTACCCAGTTCACAACGCATCAACAGTTCTTCGGTGGTATCGCTTCACCCAACTGATCAGCAGGACTATATGTGTATAGAACAATATCTGCGTACGTCAAAACTGATTAACTTGAATAGTATCTTAAATGAGTGTACGATAATACAATATTACACGTTATTGGAAGCGTCTAGGAGAGACGACTTCAATGATGTGTTATTTTGCAATATTTATTGGCGAAATATTAAAATAAGATGGAATGTTGTTTGGTACTTACGCAAATTATATGGATAAAATGTTTAATAAAATGGTAGCCAGAAATATTTGATAACAAAAGTATTTCAACACTTGGCAAATTCTCAACTAGTCAGAAGACTAATGAACTCTTAATCTTTGGAAATATGACAACTCTAAGTAGATTATTAGTTGATTATAGATTTTTTTTTAAATGCCCACTCGAAATGTCATCTCACAGTACATTGTAAGATTTGTGATATTGCTTGTACCTTTTTCTTTTTTATTCTTTCTTTCGTGTATCGACTTACTTAAAGAACTACACTAATTATAGGCCTCCGTTATCACATCTTTATTCCCATACTTTGCGTAATGACGTGTTGATTTCATAGATCTAGAAGGTTCTCGAAAGCTTCGATGTTACGCATCTTTTAAAACTACGTTTTTGGTGGAAAGATATCTTAATGGTATCAGTAAAGTAAAACATAGAATAGCACTCTCTAGGTTAAGATGTTCTTCTTATCATTTGGAGATAGAGTCAGGAAGGTATAATGATACTCCTATAGAGAATAGGATCTGCAAAATGTGTCAGCAGAGCGCTATAGAAACCGAGTATCATTTTACACTTGTTTGTCCTTTTTATCGTAATTTGAGAACGCAACTGATACCAAAGTTTTATTACACGTGGCCTTCTTATAACAATTTCAAACAATTATTAACCAATCAGAAGAAGAAAATAGATTGTAATTCAAGTAAGTTTGTAAATTAAGCTGGTCAAGTTCAGGAGGCTGAACTCACCCAGCTTTAATAGTATTAAGCTAATATTAATATGAAATGTTATGTGTCTTTTTATGTAGATACCCATCCATAAACACAATCATTAGTAGCATTCTTATTTCATATATTTCTCCCTAAAAAATAAAACGGTTGTAAAATATATTTGTGTTTAATGGGCTTGTCATAATGATATGTTAATATGTAAGCAACAACTTTCTTCTAATAAACTTTTTGAACTTGTACTTGTTGTTTTCATATGTTTGCCAATTTTGGCGATTCAAATAACGTACATATTTGAAAAAGAACTGTTCAATTCATCTGTTAATGAAAACCTTAATATGGCCTTTCAAATCTATATCAGGCATTCATAGTTTCAGAAATATATAACACATAGGAATTAGGAATAAATAGTAGAGAAATAACGGACCCGATAATACAAGGTGGTGAAATTGGCGAACAAGTTCACCTTCCTTTTTCATAACGCATTGAAATTACCTTAGGAGTAAAGTCGTTGAATTTCATTATTATAAGACAAAGAGATTTGGCAGTTTCCAAATAGGAAAAGTAAAGATCCAGATAGTTTCTATTTTTTCTCATCTAAGCAACAATTGACCTTGAAATGTGACGCCATTAATCGATAAGCCTATCATGGTCTTATACGGTTAAATGCATTCTTTTTCATGAAGACTTTGAATCTCTGGTTCGCATTTTCATCTCACTCCTTACTCAACAATGAATCAATTTCTGTGTGTCACATCTGCTAATGAAAAAGACTTTAGAAGCAATTGTAACAAAATGAGAAATTGCTTGTGATAAGTAATTTCTCCTTTTGTCACAATTGTATTAACACAACGGCAAAGAGAATATGAATAATTTTCTGGTTTTTTTTTTGCACCTGTTGTTGCAAACTGGAACCGTATCAAATTTCCCATATGCGATAATAGGATAAAACATGCCCTTCGTAGGATCCTATGATTAGTTAGATTCAAGACCTTCAACAAGCAACTATCGTATATCGATTTTCAGAATAGTAATTAATTTGTGAAATCAGAGAACAATCCGTTATGGAAATTAAATTGCTCAAAATAGTCCCTGAAGTCTTTCGCTGACAAAGAATTAATAACAGTACATGAGTGTAAATGTTTCGAACAGAACAAAACAGGACAGAACAGAAGTTTATTTCATGACTTGATCACTTCATCATCATTACAATACATACACATACATAGAAAACGGACAATTCGTAAAATAGATTCATTCACCGTAGCCTTGTGGTTAAGGCGTCCGCCTCGGGACGGGTAGGTCGAAGGTTCGAGCCCCACGGGAGGCGTTGGTCCGGAGAATGTTTCTCGTGGGACTTGAAATGGCCGGTTCGTGTGCCGCGAGCTAGTTAAATTTAATGGTAACCGACTAATATCATGGTGTCTGGCATAGTGATAGAAGTTGGGAGATACTTGGTAAATCAGTCAAAATTGTCTCATAAGCCAAAACTGGCTTGCCCTTTCAATAGGGTGACAAAAGATATGTAGAGTACCCAAATAAAGGGCACAAAATGAGATTTTCTTATTTCATTTTACTAACATAACACGGTTATTTAGTTGACTTATTCCCGTATCATTAGTTGTTTCTGTAAAAGCTTCCGAAACTTTTTAACGTGTTAATAATTGAACAATTTAAAATGTTTTTGACTTTAAAGATACAACGATTTTTTATCGTAAAACTCCCTTATATATATTTTCTCTGATAACTTTGTCAGACTTAACAATATGATGTGGAATTTGTCTTCTTAATGGTCTAAATTGAAAATATAAAAGAGAAAGGTAAAATCATGCCACCGATTTCTTATATCTTGGAATACCCTGTAATTGATTGTGATTTAGAGATACGTTTGATTTAAAGGGCTATCTCATGGATTACTGATTGGAATATTTATCGTTTTAGTATTAAACGTCCTATGGGCTAAATGACATTCCAGGTCTATTAAATATTTCATTAAACCATACTTTTGATAAAACGTTTAGCCTCTTTCATAATTGTGTGGTGAAAATATAGCACAATTATCAGGTGGGTATAGTAATATGTTAAAACGGATTATTTTGTAAACACCAGGGTACCGTTTTATTAAACGACCTAAGGAAAATAGGTCCGTAAGTCAAAACTGATAAATATGGATAGCAACTTAAATGAAAACAAAATATTGTCATGTGACACGTAATTGGAAGCGTATCGGAGTGACGATTCCAATAATAGGTCACCTGGCAAAAGTGCTTAGCCCAATATGGGAATAAGAGGGAATATTGTTTTTAACTGTACGCGAAATTTAAGTATTAAACGTTTAGAAAAACGGTACCTTGCATACTAAATCTAAATACAAACAACGGACGTGACGTCATAAAATATACCTACATTATTTCTTTATATAATGATTATATAAAAAATTATTATAGCTTTATATACGATAACTGAGTTAAACTCATAAGTGAGGAAACTCGTCTGGAAGGATTCATTTGTATTCGGCAAATTAGCCAGGTTACCTTTTATATACAGTGTATAACAAGACACATGTAGGGACATTGTGGAGAATTGGTAAGGGAATGTTAGGGGTATGGATATGCTACATTGATAGCTGTAGATACATGTAGGGACATTGTGGAGAATTGGTAAGGGAATGTTAGGGGTATGGATATGCTACATTGATAGCTGTAGACACATGTAGGGATATTGTGGATAATTGGTAAGGGAATGTTAGGGGTATGGATATGCTACATTGATAGCTGTAGACACATGTAGGGACATTGTGGAGAATTGGTAAGGGAATGTTAGAGGTATGGATATGCTACATTGATAGCTGTAAACACATGTAGGGACATTGTGGAGAATTGGTCAGGGAATGTTAGGGGTATGGATATGCCACATTGATAGCTGAAGACACATGTAGGGACATTGTGAAGAATTGGTAAGGGAATGTTAGGGGTATGGATATGCTACATTGATAGCTGTAGACACATGTAGGGACATTGTGGAGAATGGTAAGGGAATGTTAGGGGTATGGATATGCTACATTGATAGCTGTAGACACATGTAGGGACATTGTGGAGTATTGGTAAGGGAATGTTAGGGGTATGGATATGCTACATTGATAGCTGTAGACATATGTAGGGACATTGTGGAGAATTGGTAAGGGAATGTTAGGGGTATGGATATGCTACATTGATAGCTGTAGACACATGTAGGGACATTGTGTAGAATTAGTAAGGGAATGTTAGGGGTAGTGATATGCTACATTGATAGCTGTAGATACATGTAGGGACTTTGTGGAGAATTTGTAAGGGAATGTTAGGATTATGGATATGCTACATTGATAGATGTAGATACATGTAGGGATATTGTGGAGAATTGGTAAGGGAATGTTAGGGGTATGGATATGCTACATTGATAGCTGTAGATACATGTAGGGACATTGTGGAGATTTGGTCAGGGAATGTTAGGGGTAGTGATATGCTACATTGATAGCTGTAGACACATGTAGGGATATTGTGGAGAATTGGTAAGGGAATGATAGGGGTATGGATATGCTACATTGATAGCTGTAAACACATGTAGGGACATTGTGGAGAATTGGTAAGGGAATGTTAGGGGTATGGATATGCTACATTGATAGCTGTAGACACATGTAGTGACATTGTGGAGAATTGGCAAGGGAATGTTAGGGGTATGGATATGCTACATTGATAGCTGTAGACACATGTAGGGACATTGTGGAGAATTGGTCAGGGAATGTTAGGGGTATGGATATGCTACATTGATAGCTGTAGACACATGTAGGGACATTGTGGAGTATTGGAAAGGGAATGTTAGGGGTATGGATATGCTACATTGATAGCTGTAGATACATGTAGGGACATTGTGGAGAATTGGTAAGGGAATGTTAGGGGTATTGATATGCTACATTGATAGCTGTAGACACATGTAGGGACATTGTGGAGAATTGGTAAGGGAATGTTAGGGGTATGGATATGCTACATTGATAGCTGTAGATACATGTAGGGATATTGTGGAGAATTGGTAAGGGAATGTTAGGGGTATGGATATGCTACATTGATAGCTGTAGATACATGTAGGGACATTGTGGAGAATTGGTAAGGGAATGTTAGGGGTATGGATATGCTACATTGATAGCTGTAGATACATGTAGGGACATTGTGGAGAATTGGTAAGGGAATGTTAGGGGTATGATATGCTACATTGATAGCTGTAGACACATGTAGGGATATTGTGGAGAATTGGTAAGGGAATGTTAGGGGTATGGATATGCTACATTGATAGCTGTAGACACATGTAGGGACATTGTGGAGAATTGGTAAGGGAATGTTAGGGGTATGGATATGCTACATTGATAGCTGTAGACACATGTAGGGACATTGTGGAGAATTGGTAAGGGAATGTTAGGGGTATGGATATGCTACATTGATAGCTGTAGATACATGTAGGGACATTGTGGAGAATTGGTAAGGGAATGTTAGGGGTATTGATATGCTACATTGATAGCTGTAGACACATGTAGGGACATTGTGGAGAATTGGTAAGGGAATGTTAGGGGTATGGATATGCTACATTGATAGCTGTAAACACATGTAGGGACATTGTGGAGAATTGGTAAGGGAATGTTAGGGGTATGGATATGCTACATTGATAGCTGTAGACACACGTAGGGACATTGTGGCGAATTGCTCAGGGAATGTTAGGGGTATGGATATGCTATATTGATAGCTGTAGATACATGTAGGGATATTGTGGAGAATTGGTCAGGGAATGTTAGGGGTATGGATATGCTACATTGATAGCTGTAGACATATGTAGGGACATTGTGGAGAATTGGTAAGGGAATGTTAGGGGTATGAATATGCTACATTGATAGCTGTAGACACATGTAGGGACATTGTGGGGAATTGGTCAGGGAATGTTAGGGGTATGGATATGCTACATTGATAACTGTAGACACATGTAGGGACATTGTGGAGAATTGGTCAGGGAATGTTAGGGGTATGGATATCCTACATTGATAGCTGTAGACACATGTAGGGACATTGTGGAGAATTGGTTAGGGAATGTTAGGGGTATGGATATGCTACATTGATAACTGTAGACACATGTAGGGCCATTGTGGAGAATTGGTAAGGGAATGTTAGGGGTATGGATATGCTACATTGATAACTGTAGACACATGTAGGGACATTGTGGAGAATTGGTCAGGGAATGTTAAGGGTATGGATATGCTACATTGATAACTGTAGACACATGTAGGGACATTGTGGAGAATTGGTCAGGGAATGTTAGGGGTATGGATATGCTACATTGATAGCTGTAGACATGTGTAGGGATCTTGTGGAGAATTGGTAAGGGAATGTTAGGGGTATGGATATGCTACATTGATAGCTGTAGACACATGTAGGGATATTGTGGAGAATTGGTAAGGGAATGTTAGGGGAACGGACATGCTACATTGATAGCTGTAGACACATGTATGGACATTGTGTAGAATTGGTCAGGGAATGTTAGGGGTATGGATATGCTACATTGATAGCTGTAGATACATGTAGGGACATTGTGGAGAATTAGTAAGGGAATGTTAGGGGTATGGATATGCTACATTGATAGCTGTAGACACATGTAGGGACATTGTGGAGAATTGGTAAGAGAATGTTAGGGATATGGATATGCTACATTGATAGCTGTAGACACATGTAGGGATATTGTGGAGAATTGGTAAGGGAATGTTAGGGGTATGGATATGCTACATTGATAGCTGTAGATACATGTAGGGACATTGAGGAGAATGGGGAATGTTAGGGGTATGGATATGCTACATTGATAGCTGTAGACACATGTAGGGACATTGTGGAGAATTAGTAAGGGAATGTTAGGGGTATGGATATGCTACATTGATAGCTGTAGATACATGTAGGGACATTGTGGAGAATAAGTAAGGGAATGTTAGGGGTATGGATATGCTACATTGATAGCTGTACACACATGTAGGGACATTGTGGAGAATTAGTAAGGGAATGTTAGGGGTAGTGATATGCTACATTGATAGCTGTAGACACATGTAGGGCATTGTGGAGAATTAGTAAGGGAATGTTAGGGGTAGTGATCTGCTACATTGATAGCTGTAGACACATGTAGGGATATTGTGGAGAATTAGTAAGGGAATGTTAGGGGTAGTGATATGCTACATTGATAGCTGTAGACACATGTAGGGACATTGTGGAGAATTGGTAAGGGAATGTTAGGGGTATGGATATGCTACATTGATAGCTGTAGACATATATAGGGACATTGTGGAGAATTAGTAAGGGAATGTTAGGGGTATGGATATGCTACATTGATAGCTGTAGACACATGCAGGGACATTGTGGAGAATTGGTAAGGGAATGTTAGGGGTAGTGATATGCTACATTGATAGCTGTAGACACATGTAGGGACATTGTGGAGAATTGGTAATGGAATGTTAGGGGAATGGATATGCTACATTGATAGCTGTAAACACATGTAGGGATATTGTTGAGAATTGGTCAGGGAATGTTAGGGGTATGGATATGCTACATTGATAGCTGTAGATACATGTAGGGACATTGTGGAGAATTGGTAAGGGAATGTTAGGGGTATGGATATGCTACATTGGTAGCTGTAGATACATGTAGGGACATTGTGGAGTATTGGTCAGGGAATGTTAGGGGTATGGATATGCTACATTGATAGCTGTAGACACATGTAGGGACATTGTGGAGAATTGGTAAGGGAATGTTAGGGGTATGAATATGCTACATTGATAGCTGTAGACACATGTAGGGACATTGTGTAGAATTAGTAAGGGAATGTTAGGGGTAGTGATATGCTACATTGATAGCTGTAGACACATGTAGGGACTTTGTGGAGAATTGGTAAGGCAATGTTAGGATTATGGATATGCTACAATGATAGCTGTAGATACATGTAGGGATATTGTGGAGAATTGGTCAGGGAATGTTAGGGGTATGGGTATGCTATATTGATAGCTGTAGACACATGTAGGGATATTGTGGAGAATTGGTAAGGGAATGTTAGGGGTAGTGATATGCTACATTGATAGCTGTAGACACATGTAGGGACATTGTGGAGAATGGTAAGGGAATGTTAGGGGTAGTGATATGCTACATTGATAGCTGTAGATACATGTAGGGACATTGTGTAGAATTAGTAAGGGAATGTTAGGGGTAGTGATATGCTACATTGATAGCTGTAGACACATGTAGGGACTTTGTGGAGAATTGGTAAGGCAATGTTAGGATTATGGATATGCTACAATGATAGCTGTAGATACATGTAGGGATATTGTGGAGAATTGGTCAGGGAATGTTAGGGGTATGGGTATGCTATATTGATAGCTGTAGACACATGTAGGGATATTGTGGAGAATTGGTAAGGGAATGTTAGGGGTAGTGATATGCTACATTGATAGCTGTAGACACATGTAGGGACATTGTGGAGAATGATAAGGGAATGTTAGGGGTAGTGATATGCTACATTGATAGCTGTAGACACATGTAGGGACATTGTGGAGAATGGTAAGGGAATGTTAGGGGTAGTGATATGCTACATTGATAGCTGTAGACACATGTAGGGACATTGTGGAGAATTGGTAAGGGAATGTTAGGGGTAGTGATATGCTACATTGATAGCTGTAGACACATGTAGGGACATTGTGGAGAATGGTAAGGGAATGTTAGGGGTAGTGATATGCTACATTGATAGCTGTAGATACATGTAGGGACATTGTGTAGAATTGGTCAGGGAATGTTAGGGGTATGGATATGCTACATTGATAGATGTAGATACATGTAGGGATCTTGTGGAGAATTGGTAAGGGAATGTTAGGGGTATGGATATGCTACATTGATAGCTGTAGACACATGTAGGGATATTGTGGAGAATTGGTAAGGGAATGTTAGGGGAACGGACATGCTACATTGATAGCTGTAGACACATGTATGGACATTGTGTAGAATTGGTCAGGGAATGTTAGGGGTATGGATATGCTACATTGATAGCTGTAGATACATGTAGGGACATTGTGGAGAATTGGTAAGGGAATGTTAGGGGTATTAATGTGCTACATTGATAGCTGTAGACACATGTAGGGATATTGTGGAGAATTGGTAAGGGAATGTTAGGGGTATCGACATGCTACATTAATAGCTGTAGACACATGTAGGGATATTGTGGAGAATTGGTAAGGGAATGTTAGGGGTATGGATATGCTACATTGATAGCTGTAGACACATGTAGTGACATTGTGGAGAATTGGTTAGGAAATGTTAGGGGTATGGATATGCTACATTGATAGCTGTAGACACATGTAGGGACATTGTGGAGAATTAGTAAGGGAATGTTAGGGGTATGGATATGCTACATTGATAGCTGTAGATACATGTAGGAACATTGTGGATAATTAGTAAGGGAATGTTAGGGGTATGGATATGCTACATTGATAGCTGTAGATACATGTAGGGACATTGTGGAGAATAAGTAAGGGAATGTTAGGGGTATGGATATGATACATTGATAGCTGTACACACATGTAGGGACATTGTGGAGAATTAGTAAGGGAATGTTAGGGGTAGTGATATGCTACATTGATAGCTGTAGACACATGTAGGGGCATTGTGGAGAATTAGTAAGGGAATGTTAGGGGTATGGATATGCTACATTGATAGCTGTACACACATGTAGGGACATTGTGGAGAATTAGTAAGGGAATGTTAGGGGTATGGATATGCTACATTGATAGCTGTAGACACATGTAGGGATATTGTGGAGAATTAGTAAGGGAATGTTAGGGGTAGTGATATGCTACATTGATAGCTGTAGACACATGTAGGGATATTGTGGAGAATTGGTAAGGGAATGTTAGGGGTATGGGTATGCTACAATGATGGCTGTAGGCACATGTAGGGACATTGTGGAGAATTGGTAAGGGAATGTTAGGGGTATGGATATGCTACATTGATTGCTGTAGACATATATAGGGACATTGTGGAGAATTGGTAAGGGAATGTTAGGGGTATAGATATGCTACATTGATAGCTGTAGACACATGCAGGGACATTGTGGAGAATTGGTAAGGGAATGTTAGGGGTAGTGATATGCTACATTGATAGCTGTAGACACTTGTAGGGACATTGTGGAGAATTGGTAAGGGAATGTTAGGGGTATGGATATGCTACATTGATAGCTGTAAACACATTTAGGGATATTGTTGAGAATTGGTCAGGGAATGTTAGGGGTATGGATATGCTACAATGATAGCTGTAGATACATGTAGGGACATTGTGGAGAATTGGTAAGGGAATGTTAGGGGTATGGATATGCTACATTGATAGCTGTAGATACATGTAGGGACATTGTGGAGAATTGGTCAGGGACTTTTAGGGGTATGGATATGCTACATTGATAGCTGTGGACACATGTAGGGACATTGTGGAGAATTGGTAAGGGAATGTTAGGGGTATGGATATGCTACATTGATAGCTGTAGACACATGTAGGGACATTGTGTAGAATTAGTAAGGGAATGTTAGGGGTAGTGATATGCTACATTGATAGCTGTAAATACATGTAGGGACTTTGTGGAGAATTGGTAAGGGAATGTAAGGATTATGGATATGCTACATTGATAGATGTAGATACATGTAGGGATATTGTGGAGAATTGGTAAGGGAATGTTAGGGGTATGGATATGCTATATTGATAGCTGTAGATACATGTAGGGACATTGTGGAGAATTGGTAAGGGAATGTTAGGGGTATGGATATGCTACATTGATAGCTGTAGACACATGTAGGGACATTGTGGAGAATTGGTAAGGGAATGTTAGGGGTATGGATATGCTACATTGATAGCTGTGACACATGTAGGGATATTGTGGAGAATTGGTAAGGGAATGTTAGGGGTATGGATATGCTACATTGATAGCTGTATGTGACACATGTAGGGATATTGTGGAGGTGGTAAAAGGGAATGTTAGGGAGGCATGGTGCTACATTGTGCTTGGGCTTACATGGCAGGGTGTGGAGAGTGGTAAAAAAGGGAATATTAGGGGGTAGTGATATGCTACGTGATAGCTGTGGAGCACATGTAGGGACATTGTGGAAGTGAGAGTAAGAGAAATGTTAGGGGAGTATGGATATGCTACATTGATAACTGTAGACACATGTAGGGACATTGCAGAGGTATTTAGGAATGTTAGGGAGTATGGATATACTTTACATTGTGCTTCTTAGACACATGTAGGGACATTGCGGAGAATTGGTAAGGGGATGTTAGGGGTATGGATATGCTACATTGATAGCTGTAGACACATGTAGGGACATTGTGGAAAATTGGTAATGGAATGTTAGGGGTATGGATATGCTACATTGATAGCTGTATACACATGTAGGGACATTGTGGAGAATTGGTCAGGGAATGTTAGGGGTATGGATATGCTACATTGATAGCTGTAGATACATGTAGGGACATTGTGGAGAATTAGTAAGGGAATGTTAGGGGTATGGATATGCTACATTAATAGCTGTAGACACATGTAGTGACATTGTGGAGAATTAGCAAGGGAATGTTAGGGGTATGGATATGCTACATTGATAGCTGTAGACACATGTAGGGATATTGTGGAGAATTGGTAAGGAAATGTTAGGGGTATGGGTATGCTACAATGATGGCTGTAGACACATGTAGGGACATTGTGGAGAATTGGTAAGGGAATGTTAGGGGTATGGATATGCTACATTGGTAGCTGTAGACACATGTAGGGACATTGTGGAGAATTGGTCAGGGAATGTTAGGGGTATGGATATGCTACATTGATAGCTGTAGATACATGTAGGAACATTGTGGAGAATTGGTAAGGGAATGTTAGGGGTATGGATATGCTATATTGATAGCTGTAGACACATGTAGGAACATTGTGGAGAATTGGTAAGGGAATGTTAGGGTTAGTGATATGCTACATTGATAGCTGTAGACACATGTAGGGATATTGTGGAGAATTGGTAAGGGAATGTTAGGGGTATGGATATGCTACATTGATAGCTGTAGACACATGTAGGGATATTGTGGATAATTGGTAAGGGAATGTTAGGGGTATGGATATGCTACATTGATAGCTGTAGACACATGTAGGGACATTGTGGAGAATTGGTAAGGGAATGTAAGGGGTATGGATATGCTACATTGATAGCTGTAGACACATGTAGGGACATTGTGGAGAATTAGTAAGGGAATGTTAGGGGTATGGATATGGTACATTGATAGCTGTAGACAAATGTAGGGATATTGTGGAGAATTGGTAAGGGAATGTTAGGGGTATGGATATGCTACATTGATAGCTGTAGACACATGTAGTGACATTGTGGAGAATTGGTTAGGGAATGTTAGGGGTATGGATATGCTACATTGATAGCTGTAGACACATGTAGGGACATGGTGGAGAATTGGTAAGGGAATGTTAGGGGTATGGATATGCTACATTGATAGCTGTAGACACATGTAGGGACATTGTGGAGAATTAGTAAGGAAATGTTAGGGGTATGGATATGCTACATTGATAGCTGTAGACACATGTAGGGACATTGTGGAGAATTAGTAAGGGAATGTTAGGGGTAGTGATATGCTACATTGATAGCTATAGACACATGTAGGGATATTGTGGAGAATTGGTAAGGGAATGTTAGGGGTATGGATATGCTACATTGATAGCTGTAAACACATGTAGGGACATTGTGGAGAATTGGTCAGGGAATGATAGGGGTATGGATATGCTACATTGATAGCTGTAGACACATGTATGGACATTGTGTAGAATTGGTCAGGGAATGTTAGGGGTATGGATATGCTACATTGATAGCTGTAGATACATGTAGGGACATTGTGGAGAATTGGTAAGGGAATGTTAGGGGTATTAATGTGCTACATTGATAGCTGTAGACACATGTAGGGATATTGTGGAGAATTGGTAAGGGAATGTTAGGGGTATCGACATGCTACATTAATAGCTGTAGACACATGTAGGGATATTGTGGAGAATTGGTAAGGGAATGTTAGGGGTATGGATATGCTACATTGATAGCTGTAGATACATGTAGGGACATTGTGGAGAATTAGTAAGGGAATGTTAGGGGTATGGATATGCTACATTGATAGCTGTAGATACATGTAGGGCCATTGTGGAGAATTGGTAAGGGAATGTTAGGGGTATGGATATGCTACATTGATAGCTGTAGACAAATGTAGGGACATTGTGGAGAATTGGTAAGGGAATGTTAGGGGTATGGATATGCTACATTGATAGCTGTAGACACATGTAGGGATATTGTGGAGAATTGGTCAGGGAATGTTAGGGGTATGGATATGCTACATTGATAGCTGTAGACACATGTAAGGACATTGTGGAGAATTGGTAAGGGAATGTTAGGGGTATGGATATGCTACATTGATAGCTGTAGACACATGTAGGGATATTGTGGAGAATTTGTAAGGGAATGTTAGGGGTATGGATATAATAATAATAAAGACTTTATTTAACGAGTAAACTCATTATGCAATTTAAACTGACAATCTTCCATAAGATCCTCAACAATGAACAAGTGAACAATAAAACTAAAAGACTAAGGACAATTAAGGTAGTTTGGCCCATATGTCGTCTGACAGTGAGGTATCAATATGTCTAAGAAAGTATAATGAGCAGTGAGGAACAAATGATCTTAAAACTAAATGAAAGACGAAGACAACTTATCAAGCAAATCAATACTTGTCAAACACATTTGATACCCCACTAAGACACCACAAGTGCCAGAATACCGTGTAAGAACATACTATTCAAAGACATCGGCTTTCTTTAAATGAAAGACCCCCTCCCCCAACACAATATGTATACATGTATATAAATTTACGAACATTAACTGGTGGATTCCACAATGTGACTGTTCGTTTATCATGTAACAGCCGTAGTTGTTTCAAAATAGGACGGCTTCACAACACGTAAGTATAAAGATTTGAATTGTTGGACAGAGGAAGAGTTTTGTATATAATGAGGAATAGAATTCCATATTGAAGTACCAAAGAAAACAAAAATATGCTACATTGATAGCTGTAGACACATGTAGGGACATTGTGGAGAATTGGTAAGGGAATGTTAGGGGTAGTGATATGCTACATTGAAAGCTGAAGACACATGTAGGGACATTGTGGAGAATAAGTAAGGGAATGTTAGGGGTATGGATATGCTACATTGATAGCTGTAGATACATGTAGGGACATTGATGAGAATTGGTAAGGGAATGTTAGGGGTATGGATATGCTATATTGATAGCTGTAGACACATGTAGGGATATTGTGGAGAATTGGTAAGGGAATGTTAGGGGTAGTGATATGCTACATTGATAGCTGTAGACACATGTAGGGACATTGTGGAGAATTAGTAAGGGAATGTTAGGGGTATGGATATGCTACATTGATAGCTGTAGACACATGCAGGGACATTGTGGAGAATTGGTAAGGGAATGTTAGGGGTAGTGATATGCTACATTGATAGCTGTAGACACATGTAGGGACATTGTGGAGAATTGGTAATGGAATGTTAGGGGAATGGATATGCTACATTGATAGCTGTAAACACATGTAGGGATATTGTTGAGAATTGGTCAGGGAATGTTAGGGGTATGGATATGCTACATTGATAGCTGTAGATACATGTAGGGACATTGTGGAGAATTGGTAAGGGAATGTTAGGGGTATGGATATGCTACATTGGTAGCTGTAGATACATGTAGGGACATTGTGGAGTATTGGTCAGGGAATGTTAGGGGTATGGATATGCTACATTGATAGCTGTAGACACATGTAGGGACATTGTGGAGAATTGGTAAGGGAATGTTAGGGGTATGAATATGCTACATTGATAGCTGTAGACACATGTAGGGACATTGTGTAGAATTAGTAAGGGAATGTTAGGGGTAGTGATATGCTACATTGATAGCTGTAGACACATGTAGGGACTTTGTGGAGAATTGGTAAGGCAATGTTAGGATTATGGATATGCTACAATGATAGCTGTAGATACATGTAGGGATATTGTGGAGAATTGGTCAGGGAATGTTAGGGGTATGGGTATGCTATATTGATAGCTGTAGACACATGTAGGGATATTGTGGAGAATTGGTAAGGGAATGTTAGGGGTAGTGATATGCTACATTGATAGCTGTAGACACATGTAGGGACATTGTGGAGAATGGTAAGGGAATGTTAGGGGTAGTGATATGCTACATTGATAGCTGTAGATACATGTAGGGACATTGTGTAGAATTAGTAAGGGAATGTTAGGGGTAGTGATATGCTACATTGATAGCTGTAGACACATGTAGGGACTTTGTGGAGAATTGGTAAGGCAATGTTAGGATTATGGATATGCTACAATGATAGCTGTAGATACATGTAGGGATATTGTGGAGAATTGGTCAGGGAATGTTAGGGGTATGGGTATGCTATATTGATAGCTGTAGACACATGTAGGGATATTGTGGAGAATTGGTAAGGGAATGTTAGGGGTAGTGATATGCTACATTGATAGCTGTAGACACATGTAGGGACATTGTGGAGAATGATAAGGGAATGTTAGGGGTAGTGATATGCTACATTGATAGCTGTAGACACATGTAGGGACATTGTGGAGAATTGGTCAGGGAATGTTAGGGGTATGGATATGCTACATTGATAGCTGCAGATACATGTAGGGACATTGTGGAGAATTGGTAAGGGAATGTTAGGGGTATGGATATGCTACATTGATAACTGTAGACACATGTAGGGACATTGTGGAGAATTGGTCAGGGAATGTTAAGGGTATGGATATGCTACATTGATAACTGTAGACACATGTAGGGACATTGTGGAGAATTGGTCAGGGAATGTTAGGGGTATGGATATGCTACATTGATAGCTGTAGACATGTGTAGGGATCTTGTGGAGAATTGGTAAGGGAATGTTAGGGGTATGGATATGCTACATTGATAGCTGTAGACACATGTAGGGATATTGTGGAGAATTGGTAAGGGAATGTTAGGGGAACGGACATGCTACATTGATAGCTGTAGACACATGTATGGACATTGTGTAGAATTGGTCAGGGAATGTTAGGGGTATGGATATGCTACATTGATAGCTGTAGATACATGTAGGGACATTGTGGAGAATTGGTAAGGGAATGTTAGGGGTATTAATGTGCTACATTGATAGCTGTAGACACATGTAGGGATATTGTGGAGAATTGGTAAGGGAATGTTAGGGGTATCGACATGCTACATTAATAGCTGTAGACACATGTAGGGATATTGTGGAGAATTGGTAAGGGAATGTTAGGGGTATGGATATGCTACATTGATAGCTGTAGACACATGTAGTGACATTGTGGAGAATTGGTTAGGAAATGTTAGGGGTATGGATATGCTACATTGATAGCTGTAGACACATGTAGGGACATTGTGGAGAATTAGTAAGGGAATGTTAGGGGTATGGATATGCTACATTGATAGCTGTAGATACATGTAGGAACATTGTGGATAATTAGTAAGGGAATGTTAGGGGTATGGATATGCTACATTGATAGCTGTAGATACATGTAGGGACATTGTGGAGAATAAGTAAGGGAATGTTAGGGCATGGATATGATACATTGAGGAAGCTGCACACACATGTAGGGACATTGTGAGAATTAGTATGGAATAAATAGGGGTAGTGATATTACATTGATAGCTGTAGACACATGTAGTACGAAGAATTAGTAAGGGAATTAGGGGTATGGATATGCTACATTGATAGCTGCACACACATGTAGGACATTGTGAGAATTAGTAAGGAATGTTAGGGCAAGGGATATGCTACATTGATAGCCGTAGACATGTAGGGATATTGTGGAGAAATTAGTAAGGGAATGTTAGGGTAGTGATATGCTGAATACTGATAGCTGTAGACACATGTAGGATATTGTGAGAATTGCAAGGGAATGTTAGGGGTATGGATATGCTACATTGATAGCTGTAGACACATGGGACATTGTGGAGAATTGGTAAGGGAATGTTAGGGGTATGGATATGCTACATTGATTGCTGTAGACATATATAGGGACATTGTGGAGAATTGGTAAGGGAATGTTAGGGGTATAGATATGCTACATTGATAGCTGTAGACACATGCAGGGACATTGTGGAGAATTGGTAAGGGAATGTTAGGGGTAGTGATATGCTACATTGATAGCTGTAGACACATGTAGGGACATTGTGGAGAATTGGTAATGGAATGTTAGGGGAATGGATATGCTACATTGATAGCTGTAAACACATGTAGGGATATTGTTGAGAATTGGTCAGGGAATGTTAGGGGTATGGATATGCTACATTGATAGCTGTAGAAACATGTAGGGACATTGTGGAGAATTGGTAAGGGAATGTTAGGGGTATGGATATGCTACATTGATAGCTGAAGACACATGTAGGGCCATTGTGGAGAATTGGTAAGGGAATGTTAGGGGTATGGATATGCTACATTGATAGCTGTAGACACATGTAGGGACATTGTGGAGAATTAGTAAGGGAATGTTAGGGTATGGATATGCTACATTGATAGCCACAGACACATGTAGACATTGTGCAGAATTAGTAAGGAACAAGTTAGGGTAGTGATACAGCTACATTGATAGCTGTAGACACATGTAGGGACTTTGTGGAGAATTGGTAAGGCAATGTTAGGATTATGGATATGCTACATTGATAGATGTAGATACATGTAGGGATATTGTGGAGAATTGGTAAGGGAATGTTAGGGGTATG
>OX401417.1:4669773-4726297 GCA_947846245.1 Cerastoderma edule | reverse complement strand
TTTCACGTTTGTTTCCGAGTTTCATGTACAAAACAACTCCTCATCATCGCCTCTTTTATTCAAGTTCTTATCTTAAACTATAAACACTTTTAAATAAAAACTATATCTGCTTAAATGGGTATGTATTGAGAAGAGGATAGAAAAGGGAAAACTGACCTCTTGGCAGTGTTTTGTTGCTATGGAAACACATTCAGCAATTGTGGCAAAGTTGGATTTGCTGTCGAAAACATGTCTTTTGAATATCTTCACAAAACTCTCTACCTCTTCTTTCATCCAAACCACAAACACTGAAAAAAACAAAACAAATTAACAATGATATTGGCTCCCTTTAATGTGACTGATCATTTATTTGTATTTAAAGATTTATATCTTACGAGTATGCAAAAGGGTAAAACAGAAATACTGCAGAATCCTTATAGACATACAACAGAGTAACACAGTTTACAGATATAACTAATCTTTTAATTTAAAGATACTCACATATTAAAAAACAACTACAACAGAACTTCTTTGTCTCGAAATTGTAGGGACCTCTCGAAAAAGTTTGACACAAGGAGACCTCTACACATAGATGTTTGGGGTATTTGGATTAGTTATGAATATAACGGAGAACGAAAAACCGGAAGTATAACATGCCTTGTATGATTCAGTAGCTACAATGGTTAATCGAATCAGAACGTTCTTTTTTATTTATTATTTCATCGGTCTTTTTCAACCATGTGGAAAGAGTGTTTAGAAGTTCCCAAATCAGCTGCGATCTTAGTCTTCAACATATTTTTCTTCTCAACAGCAATAATGGCTTTGTAATTTTGTTCCGTTGTTTAATTAGAGAACTTTCTTTTACCGGCTTTAAAACACTAGGGAGTTAGTAAGCCATGTATCCCCCGGGTTGGTTACCAGGTCACCGGACAAATCCAAATTCCTTTAGCTGGTGGTTGTGTCATTGGTAGTCATTTTATTTCTAACAGCCATTTTATTGTAAATGATAACAATGGTTGGTTCATTTGACACATGTAGCTCGCAACCAACTTACCCTCGAATTTGGTAATTGACCAAACAAACAGACCATAAAATGTGTGAAAACAATATGACAGCTTCCGATCCATTAATAAGTTAATCAGCCATCTGACTTTTAATACCCTAATTAAACCCTTCGACACATAGGGTGTGAAAATACAGGTTAAGTGGAAGTGGGGACCGGTAAAAATGGTTCGACACAAAGAATTATTCGACAATGGGAATTCGACACAGAGAAGTTGCTTTGTATGAAAATAAAGAACAAATGCTTCAGGACCGTGTTATTTCTGTCACAGAGAAGAGTCCGACAGCGGGAAGTTTGACACAAAGAAGTTTTACTGTATATTGGTAGAATGAGATATTTCGGTTGTATGAGCAAATTCTCATCTCTGCACATTAATGTGAACATTGGTCAAATTTACAAACCATTTCTATTGTTTGGTAACATTGGTCAAATTTACACACCATATCTATTGTTTGGTAACATTGGTCAAATTTACACACCATTTCTATTGTTTGGTAACATCGGTCAAATTTACACACCATTTCTATTGTTTGGTAACATTGGTCAAATTTACACACCATTTCTATTGTTTGGTAACATTGGTCAAATCTACACACCATTTCTATTGTTTGGTAACATTGGTCAAATTTACACACCATTTCTATCGTTTGGTTTGAGATAAGTTAAATGCTTTGTACCACAGTTTTCTTTTTTTCATTTTATTTTCTGTAATGCTGCTGAACATCAGTGTTCTCATTTAAGAGTGAAACAAGTTTTCATTACTTTCAGTGCTTTGATAGTAAACTCTTACCCATTTCAATAATTTCTCATTACAGATGGGCTATATCTCCACCACACAATTATCAAGTGATTATGAAGGGGGTGAGAAGTCTATCAAAATTCTACACTCATCTAACTCTAAAGATCTGTGCTACCATTTTATCCGTAGAAGAAATTTAATTAAAAAAAGGTAAGATTCTTTTAAGAACTTTTAATGTCAAAAGGACAATGGTAGGGGGGTAGAGTGTCCGCCTCGAAGGTTGTGGGTTTAAATCCTGTGAGAAGCAAGATCTGCCTTGGGACCTTTCGTAGTTCCACTTCCCACAAGAGCATTGGTTATGTATCCAGGGAGCAGAATCGAGAGTGATGTATCCAATTGTATGAAATTGTTTCATAATCAATATAAAATAAATGAGTTTACACCAATGTCAAAACAATGGATATGCAAAATAAGTGGCTTAGTTAAATGGTTCAAAATTGTTTTGATTGTCAGTTAAACCAGCCAGTTTACATACCAGAAAAACATCCATAATGTTCTGGGAAAGCCCTGTGGAATTCCCGGCCTGTTTCTGACAGACTGGAGAAAAACACACCACACAGACATCGGATATACAGAGTTGTGGCCCCTTCAAACTTTAGCTGTCGAATATTGTATTTGATGATGGCGCTACGGTTCTTCAGGAATAGATCACACGCCTGAAGTGAAAAAAAGTAGGTAAGGTATGAAGGAAAAAAAAGTGTGCATAGGGCCTTGTCAAGGGAGATAGAATAGCAGCATTCTGTAAGGTAACCCTGAGACCAAAAGGTGTGCATAGAGCCTTGTCAAGGGAGATAGAATAGCAGCATTCTGTAATGTAAACCTGAGACCAAAAGGTGTGCATAGAGCCTTGTCAAGGGAGATAGAAAAGCAGCATTCTGTAAGGTAAACCTGAGACCAAAAGGTGTGCATAGAGCCTTGTCAAGGGAGATAGAATAGCAGCATTCTGTAAGGTAACCCTGAGACCAAAAGGTGTGCATAGAGCCTTGTCAAGGGAGATAGAATAGCAGCATTCTGTAAGGTAACCCTGAGACCAAAAGGTGTGCATAGGGCCTTGTCAAGGGAGACAAAATAGCAGCATTCTGTAATGTAAACCTGAGACCAAAAGGTGTGCATAGAGCCTTGTCAAGGGAGATAGAATAGCAGCATTCTGTAAGGTAAACCTGAGACCAAAAGGTGTGCATAGAGCCTTGTCAAGGGAGATAGAATAGCAGCATTCTGTAAGGTAACCCTGAGACCAAAAGGTGTGCATAGAGCCTTGTCAAGGGAGATAGAATAGCAGCATTCTGTAAGGTTACCCTGAGACCAAAAGGTGTGCATAGAGCCTTGTCAAGGGAGATAGAATAGCAGCATTCTGTAAGGTTACCCTGAGACCAAAAGGTGTGCATAGAGCCTTGTCAAGGGAGATAGAATAGCAGCATTCTGTAAGGTAACCCTGAGACCAAAAGGTGTGCATAGGGCCTTGTCAAGGGAGATAGAATAGCAGCATTCTGTAAGGTAAACCTGAGACCAAAAGGTGTGCATAGGGCCTTGTCAAGGGAGATAGAATAGCAGCATTCTGTAAGGTTACCCTGAGACCAAAAGGTGTGCATAGGGCCTTGTCAAGGGAGATAGAATAGCAGCATTCTGTAAGGTAACCCTGAGACCAAAAGGTGTGCATAGGGCCTTGTCAAGGGAGACAAAATAGCAGCATTCTGTAAGGTTACCCTGAGACCAAAAGGTGTGCATAGGGCCTTGTCAAGGGAGATAGAATAGCAGCATTCTGTAAGGTAACCCTGAGACCAAAAGGTGTGCATAGGGCCTTGTCAAGGGAGATAGAATAGCAGCATTCTGTAAGGTTACCCTGAGACCAAAAGGTGTGCATCGGGCCTTGTCAAGGGAGATAAAATAGCAGCATTCTGTAAGGTTACCCTGAGACCATCTTGTGAAATTCCATATCTACTTCTACTGTTTTGTTTTATATGGGGGTTTTACATCGCCTCAACATTTTTCCAGTTATGTTGCAATTCCTGACTCTAAATGATGGAGAAAGACTCCATACTAAACTGCCATAAAGGCTGGTCAAGTTGCGTAGAACCATTGGCATTTCGTAAGTAAGTCGGGAGACTACCTCTAATGAAAATCCAAATACTGTCACCGGGATTTGAACCAACGGGAACAGGGGCCATGTAACCTTAACTTCTGCTCTTTAACCACTAGGCTTAAGAAGTCCCACAATAAGATTCCATTAAAGTAATATAATTGTGTTTAGTGAAAAACAAACCAAGGTAAACCCCATTCACCTAGAGGTCCAGATAAGGTGTTAAATAAGATCTCTCTAATCTAGACTACCTTTTGTTTAAACAAGAATTTACACATTACCAAGCAATAATGACATTTTACCACTTTGTTGCAGACGACTCTGGAAAACACTGTGGGAAAAGGAGAAATGGCTCATAATGAGCCATTTCTCCTTTTCCCACAATGTTTTCTACCCTATCAAAGACTATTTCCAAATATCATTACATTTTGAAATATTGTCTGCAAACTCTTTCATATTGGGACAGTTGAAAATTTGGCGTTTGTTAAAGGGTTAAGAGGTAGAAAACCCTATTTACCTGTGCTGATCGCCCCAGCCTAATGAGTTGAGCAACAGCCCGCCTCGCTGCCCGGGGACCTCCCCGTAATGATCTTTCTGGGGAGACCTGTAACTCACTCATCAACCCTTCTGTCAGCAACTTTATTCTGTTGTCAATTCTAGCCCTGTCATTATGTAAAGAAGGACATACAAATAAACAAGCAAGCAAAGGTTGCACCTAAAGGAAAAAGGTAAGATTTTGTTTGCTTATTGTATTTGCACAAATATACTTATTTATCATTTAAAATAAGATTTTTTGAGATAGTCAAAAATATTACTTTGAAAAACAAACTTCAGTTCATCTTCTAATTATTATAATTTAATCACCTCAAGAATAAGAGAAATGTTTGCTTTCTCAAGATAACTAGGAAATACTCTCTTTTGTTAAAAAAAGGTGATATTTCACTCCTGTCATAAATTTCAAAGATGTGCATACTACTTTACTACACAGAGTCTGCTGATAGTGTTAATGGTTTTGACTGGCTAATTTTGTAATAAACAAAACATAACAAAATGATTTCGATGAAAGAAACTGTGGGATCTCTCAGTATGATAGAAGTTTAAAAACTTCACTTTCTATATTGCACTGAAGCGAGATTTCACACTCTAGTGTGATATAGATTTCTTGTTCAACTAAGATATTCAGGTATGATTGAGGCATGAATATCTCACAATATTTCAACTTATTTTCAACTGGTCTAATAGTTTTACTTTGAGTTGTTCTCAAAATAAATCAAGCATAATTAACAGACGAACTTAATGGATTCCCATATCAGAGTATGTTTCATTATAAATGAGTAAATACATTGATTGTGACGGAAGCTTGAAGCTTATCAAATTCACTCTTGATGACTGCTTCCTGGATACTAAACCAGCACTTGTGACAATTTGTTAGTTAGTCCTGGCATTTTTCAACTTGCCTTAGGGGGATCGAACCCGATACAAGAAGCTGACAATCTACCTCTACCATACTCATCCATGACATGCTCCCCTTAGCAACTAAAGAGGAATAAGTCGATGACAGTGGTCCCTTAAAAACACACACACAAGGAACAGAACATATGCCATACCTAAATTCTTTAACTGCTGGAGTCTTTTGGCATTCCTTTAAATTATCGTTTACTGAAAGAAGAAAACAAAAGATATACAATACTGAGATTGACTTGGATATTTCCGTCTGATTTTTCTATTCAACACACATATCCATCAGGGTCTTCCCCAGCCCCGTAAAGCGCCGCGGCTCCGCTGCGCTTGACTTTCAAAATAAGCACTCCCGCGGCGCCTTAGGTGACTCCCGCGGCGCTCTAAATGTGTCCGCAGCGCTTTAAATTGACCCCAAATGGAGTCAACGTCAATGGCAGTATATTCTAGATAAACCGCCAGTCTATAAAGTAGTAACTAACAGCTGATAAAAAAGTCGATAGGCGTTTACACACTCGGTTTATGCGACGTCGTCATAGGTACAGACATGAGCGTGTGTATTGGCGTTATGGCACGTGCTTTGTCCTAAAAGGAAAGATCTATGATGCGTGTTAAAAGATCGCACTTGGAGTGAGAAATAGACTTTACTTAATTGACATGGCTTCTGTCACTTTCTATGATACTATAGACGGGAGTTTTATGTAAAAACACCTGATTCAGACATCCATCTCAACATCGCCGATTTCCTTGGTTTGTCATGGTAAGTTATTAGACAAACTAATATGACGTGATCGGGAAATATTGAGAAAGTTTTGCATCCGGCAATATCTTTCTTCACATCGAATTATTTTGACCGGGTAAGTTATAAAATTCAGTTCCTCGGCAACTTAGTTTCACTATAAATATGCCCAAAACCGGTTTTGTAGTATCTGTATACATAAACTGCTGAGATGAAATGATCATCTGGTGGGCTCAGGCATAACGTAATTTTTCAAACGCCAAAATACTTGTTGAGCTCAATGTGACAAATACACCAAGTGAACCTGAGCAAGCTCCTCATTTCTGGAATTTCTTACGAACAATTTTATAATATGAGGACTATGTGTTAAGTGCCTCTTGTATGCAAAAATGTCTACAGGTATTGACACTGCAGCTATAGTCATGTTCACTTTGTTAAACAATGAACAAACCTCCAAGTGGTTAAGGTGAAGGAATTGTAACTTGGAGTTTTGGTTTGATCCTTCAGGCAAGACATGACAGAGCCCTAGTCTCGTACTGTGAATCCCAGGAAACCCGTATACAATACATAAAATACTGTTGACAGAGAGTCAAAAGTTGCATACAAAATAATAATTTGTGACACCATGATTATCTATGAACTTGTCTTTTTTTAATGAATAGACTAGTGAGAAATAATTTAACAAATTACTAGTGATGCCCCATTGTAAAAGGCATTTCGGGTAGACATGCAGATTGCTATGTATTTGGCTAGTCATGACTATGTTACCTGACATGAAAAGACGCAAGCACAAAGAAGCAAAAAGACTTTGACCAGCCTCCAGACATAGGAATCCTGTATCAAATTTCAAATAAGCTTGATCCTCCAAGCCGTATGGCTGCCTTCAGGAATCTTCACTGGTTGATGAAGAAAACTCACTCAAACCATTAGTTGCATGCCACTTATGGATTTGTGTGCGTTGTTTAAAAAGAACATTTCTGTTTAAGTAAGGCTGTAATAATAGTACTGATGGAGAATTTTCACTTGCAAGCCATCAGATGATATTCGATAAAGGATAAAAACTGGCTGCAATACTCAATACTTAAATAATATACATGTAGTATGGTGTTATGGTTCTTTAGAATTAACAACTGGCATGAAGTAACACAGGATGTCAGAAAAAAAGTTTGTTATAAACTTTAACGAAGAAAAACATCTAGCTTGTCATGGAAACATTCTTAATTTTGTAAAATAGTTGGATGCTTCTATGATTGATCTAGTTTTTCATAATTTTGTCTTGCTTTGCACCTATGAAAACACTATTCATTTTGATGTAGTCTTCTTGCAACCTTCACAGTACTCTGACATGAAGAATACGATAAATAATAAATCATGTTTGTGATTAAATTTATATGTCAACAAAGATCTATGCTGAATGGGGACAATGGTTCTCGAGAGCCCATATGCTCTTTGCTATGAGAATCACATTGGTACTCCATATTGACCAGATGGATACATGTTCTTGAATAAATCTATTAAATGTGAGGGGGAGGCTGTGACACCAATTGGACATATTTTGTTTAAATGGGATGTTGCTCAACACTTCTATATACTTCTGATTCAAGATGTGTCTGAAAGATAATAATAATAGAGGTTCACATTTTCATTTCAGACTGTTAAAGGGATTCAGCATGCATGTCCTCTAGACTTACAGAATTTCCAATTTAAAAAAGCTCAGGATGAATGGTTCAAAGCAAAACCAATGAGAAGTAGAGTATTCAAAATAGAAATGCACATTGAAGTACTGTATATGGAGTTTTGAAAATTTAATTTTGTAGACTATCACTCATTTTTTTTGTCTAGCAAATGTGTTGATTTAAATATATTATGGGACACTTTCTTTTGTCTTTTATTTTCACAACATACCTTAAAACTCACCATTTTGGTACACATATATAAAAAAAATCGAAAAGGGAGGGGGATGACCCCCTCCCTTGACCCTCCCCCATCCTCCCCAGCGCCTGAAAAAAATCCTGGGGAAGACCCTGTCCATGTTCCTGGTACTTCCTTACCAAGTCTGCACAATTTCTTTCAAAGCCAGACTGTACATCAGTGGTAAGAGACAAAATAATCATATTGTACTGACATCATTATACTCCAGCATGAATAATTCCCTAGTTAAGTCACAGACTTAGGATAATAGGCTTTATTCCAAGCTGGACATGTTACCTAGTCATTTAATGGCGCTTGACTGCCACAACATCCAGCACATAAATAAATAAAGTAACAAATACAGGCATACTGACCTCCCCCATTGTTATAATATTTTCCTCTGCTTTCAAAGTCATTCATCCTTTGATCATAATGATTCACAGCTATTATCACATAGAAACAGTTACTTTTTAATTTCTATCATTTGTTTGTTTTCTGTGGTGCTCACATATTCATTTCAGGAAATCAAGAGAGAGAAACTAATCAATGCGCATGCACCAATCAAAAACTATAATTAAAATACATATGGTACTGACTCAAGTGTATCACAAATACAACAAGTAATATGCACTGAACCCTCCACTTCTTGACCCTTTACCAAACGCAAAATTTTCAACTGCCCCAAACTGAAAGAGTTTGCAGACGACATTTCAAAATGGGATGAATTTGAAAAAAAATCTTCTGATAGGGCAGAAAACATTGTGGGAAGAGGACAAATTTGCACGTAACAAGAAATTTCTCCTTTTCCCACAATATTTTCCTGAGTTGTCTGCAACATAGTGGTCAAATGTCATCATTACTTGGTAATAGGTTAATCCTCACAAAGTTACACACCTTTTTCAACAAGATCCACAGCCCCCTCGAAGTCCCTCTGGGCTATACACATGTCTAGATCTTCAGGAAGTTCTTGTAACCAATCAGCATTCAGTAACTCCGTCTCCATTGCAATTTGGGCCATTTCTGTTTCATCTATTTTTGGTGCAGGTTCTGTAAATGCTGTCAGAAAGCAAAATGGTATCAGGATCTAACCACCATGTTTAGAATATAAACCAATCACATTTAAGATTAATTTATCTTATACTTTTAACAATTTCTTTATCATATGGGATTTTGGATAAAAGCTCAAAGTTCAACCACTATAAGACAGCATAATTGTAGAAAGCATGAGATAGTCATTTTCTTGATCATGTGATTTTGTGCATCAAACTGCATTAGCTTTTCTTTTATGCTTTTTTGATGACCTAAGACTCTATTCAGTCAATATATTACTAAAAAAAATACTAAATTTACCTATGTCAATTAATTACAAAAGTTAATTTGCCTTGTAAAACAACACCACTCACGACTTAAATCTTTTTCCTGTTGCAGAGATGCGGAACTCTGTTGTTCAGCAAGTTTTTGGGCTGCCTCTTTTTTCTGCTTATCCCGCGCCATTTTGGTTTTCTTGGTTTCTTCGATAACATCCAACCACTGTCTCTGTTAGAGGAGATAAAGCATAGCAAACACTTTACCCAACGCCAAACTTTCGACTGTCCCAGATTGAAAGGGTTTGCAGACGACATTTCAAAATGTGATGAAATTGGGAAATAATCTTCTGATATGGCAGAAAACATTGTGGAAAAAGGAAAAATAGCTCATTACGAGCAATTTCTCCTTTTCCCACAATGTTTTCTAAAGTCGTCTGCAACAAAATCGTCAAATGTTGTTATTGTTTAGGAAAGGGTTAAAAAAAAATAGCATCAAGGATAGCCTTTAAATGCCTGCTATTGATGAAGTATTATTGGCCAATATTTTCCTGAGCCTGTCTTCAAAAAAAATTATGACTTACAAGTTCCCATTTTGTGGTCAGGTAATAGTATCGAAACATCAGATTTAAAAGACAAATTTCATTCTTAAATGGGTAAGGAAGCAATGAATGAATGAAAAGTGTTTTAAGGCGCATCAACAGCTTAGGCCATTACGCATGTTTTCAGAATCAGTTTATACAAGCATTTCACATAAAGCTTATACTATAGCAGGTATAACATGGAATAATAAAGGTCCCCAGTTTGAGTATTCAGCTTGGCAAATGTTCTTTCCACCATTGAAGAAGCCATTGTCCCATAATGCTGCGGTCATTAGCTCAGAAAAAATATTTTGTAAAAAAGAAAAAGCCATGAGTATGAATAGGAATATTCACTGCCGCGATTTAACAACCGGAAGAGAGTTAACTCCTCACCTTTGATTTAGCGCTGTCGGCCTGATAGATCTTTGAATCTGGAAACATGAGGACCTTAAAGGCGTTTTTCACCGGTCCTGCATCTCGAATATTCACACAGGCAAGGTTGTCTAGCTCATACAGTCCCTGGAACTTATATCTCACTGGACCTCGTCTGGGGAATAAACAGTAACAGTTTAAGTTTAACCCTTTACAAAACGCCAAATTTTCCACTGTAAAACTAAATTTCAAACAGTGATGATATTGAAACGCAATCTTCTGATAGGGCAGAAAACATCATGGGAAAAGGAGAAATTGCTTGTTGAGAGCAATTTCTCTTTTTTCCACAATGTTTTCCAGAGTCGTCTGCAACAAACTGGTCAAATGTCGTTATTGTTTGGTAAAGGGTTAACACAAAAAAAGGTTCTTTGTGACTGATCAAGATTACAATCAACATCAGAAAGAAAATAATCATAAAGCAAAAACCAATAGACATTTTGTTTAACTTTTTATGGCATGGAAAAAGAGAGAAAATAAAACGTTCAATCATAACTGGGCCAAGATCAAAAGGAGGACTTGGAAAGGTTGACGTAAACTTACTGATTACATCTCTTAAAATAAAGTGGATTAAATCCTTAACAGACAAACAAAATGAGAAAGCACACTGGCAATTAATCCCGCGATATTACTTAAACAGATATGGAAATAATTATTTAATTTTTAACATGAACCTGGATTCTATAAAAGACATAAATACAAATCACATTAGTGAATTTTATAAAGAATTAATAAATATCTATATACGATCAAACGGTAACGAAACACAACATAAATTAAATTTTAATTTTGTACGAAAACAATTAATATGGGGAAATAAATCCATAAAATACAACAATAAATGCTTAATTTTCAAAAGCTGGATTGAGTCAAATATTATTTTTATCAATGATCTCATAAATGATGACGGCCTCATATGTGAAAAAGCATTACGAACCAAACTGCTTTCAAAAAATAATTGGTTAGCCGAATTACACATGATTAAAAATTCAATTCCAAAAGATTGGCTTAATATCATTAAAGCAGAAAAACGGTCAAAATCATTAATTAAACTTGATCGAGAAATAAATATACTAGGAAAGCCTATTCATAGTATAGAAAATAAAGAAGTTTATCAGAATCTGATTCAACATAAATATGTCGAACCATACATTCACACTTATTGGAACGAAATATTGCATCAAACAACTAATTGGACAAATGTATATAACTTTATCAATACGCTTCACGACAACAAAATTAAACAATTCAAATATAGATGTATACACAGAATATTTACTTCGAGAGAAATTCGATTCAAATGGAAAATGATAGCCTCTCCTAATTGCAGTCTTTGTGGTGTAACCGAATCGTATGAACATATATTTATAAATTGTCCGATTGTAGAAAAGTGTTGGACTCAATTACATAAAGTCCTCAAATTGTGTAGAATTTACAAAAACTTTAGAAATATGAAAACAGTGATTGAAGGCTACAAGCTAAACGAGCCGAACTTTTACAACTTAAACGTTATACTTTCACTTTTTTGTTTCTGCATTTATAAGGCCTATTTCCTTAGTGATAACAGAATGAAAGAATTTGATATATTTTCACTATTTAAACAGGAATTTATATTCCTTTGGACGTTTATAAAAGGCATTCCAAAGTTGATACTATACTTTCTATTTTTCATACAACATTGTCAAGTCTTTAATTACCGGTCCGGTATGTAACACACACACACACACCTGCAATTTGCATGGTGAGCAAAATTTTCTTCTCTTGTCTATAGATAAGAATATAAAGTTTGCTCTGTATTTTAATTGTTAAATAACACAATTAAAGGTTAGATAGTTGTAACATAAAACAAATAGAATTACTTATATAATCTGTACACATTATATTGTGCTGGCACCCAAATCAAAGATTTATCTCATATATTACCTTCTTCTTTCAAAACCTCTCCATTGCACTCACCCACCTAACATCTGTCATAGCTTACCATTTAAAATAACATATCAAATACTACTCATTCACTACCATGATTTAGGAGTTATCTTGTACGAGCAAGACACGACTCAATCCTTACAACAACACTCACATTCGCCAACCCATTTCATCCTTCTAAATTTCGTTTTCGGTTAGATGGATACCAAAAGATGGGCTCTCATACATAAAATACCCCTGCAATATACACCCACCACCTACTCTTTTCACTCACATCCGTCATGATAAACCAAATTTTTTAAATATAAAAAGATTAACTTTATGACTGTTACAACATAAAATAATGTTTTATGTATATTATTATGATTGTAAATTTGTAAATAATATTGAATAAACGGATTGTCGAATGACATCAGAAAGAAAATAATTGAAAAAAAAGACATTTTGTTTATGACATATTGGAAGAACAAATCAAAAGAGAAGGATAAATTGCTTATAAATGTTATAATTGTAGACTTTTTTTTGCTCTCAAATTGGATCAAGTCAATATCTCATAAAAGGGAATTTATGAACAAATTTCTTCATATGAAACATACAGCAGACACAAATCTTAAAGCACAAAAGCTGCAATTTCATCTTGAATGAAAAAAGAACCACTTGTTATAAAAGGAGAAATAGCCAATTAGTTTTCTGCTGCAGAGTGAGTGAACATCACGTCTTCATGCTAAGCCTGCTATATTTGGCATCTATGAGGTACTGATCAAACTGTCATTTAGAAAGAACATGTGCACATGTAACGAGGGTGGTCAAAATCTCAATGTCAACTATAAAGCACAAAGACATGAAGATTTTTTCAATATGGAATAGAAACCATTGTGACCAAATACCCACTTCAACATGTAGGCGACAGTGGTGCAGTGGTAGTGCTGGCCTCTTGTGCCGAGGGTCCCGGGTTGGAATCCCTGTTAGGCGGGGTGACAATTGCAGGTACTAACCCACACATCAGCACGAGTACTGTTGTGGTATCCAGGAAGCAGTCATAGAGAGTGAAAAAATAAGCTTCAACCTTCCGTCACAATCAATGTAAAATAAATAAGTTTAAACTAACATGTGGTTGGTTGATTTCTATTCTATGGGTTAATCAAAGAGAATTTTATCCATATAAAGGTGATCTGTTACCTGTTAGAAAGCCATGTGACAATCATGAGAATGCTATTCAGCAGGAACATGTGCAATTTATGTAGTGGTGTTATCATTTCAAGGTTGAACATAAACAACATTAATGAAGCACCAAAACCTAAAGTTCCTTTTATGTACAAAAGAGAAACCATTATGACAAAATGTTCAAATTGGTTTTTATTATTCATCTTTTTCTGGTGAATCAAAGAGAACTATTACAATATGATCTATTACCTGTTGGGAAGCCATGTAGCAATCATCAGACTGTCGTTCAGTAAGAACATGTGTACTTTATGTAGGGTTGTCAGAGTCTCAAGGTCAAGTTCAGCAAGGTCACCATTATGGATCAGCTGTCTACCTGGGACCTCTGTTACACTCTGTAAAACAGAAATAGGGTAAATTGTTTGTTGTTTAGTGCAAATTTCAACATTTTTTCAGTTATATCCTGGCATTCCCTTTGTCCCATCTAGAAAACATTTTTGACTATGCCTAGGATATTTTAGGGTGTTGTGCAATGTCTACAATTTGTCACTTGTATTACAACAAACAGTTTTCCAGGGATTCACCTATACCAGTGATTAGTTTAGGTTAATCAATTTAACATCAATTGTGGTGGGGCAACTTCTTACAACTTAAGATTAACCCACAAATCGCCACTAATATAGTATCTGGGAAGCAGTCATCAAGAGTGAATCTAATTCAAGCTTCAGTCACAATTGATGTAAAATTAATAAGTTTAAACTTAGTAGACAGAATTAAGAAAAGGATTGATAAAAACATGGAAAAGTTAACACGTCATCTCTCTATGTTGTATCTCCGTTGTACAACTGTTATCTACTTTACCGGCCCATCTGTAACCTTAACCCTTTCCCAAACAATAACAACATTTGACCACTTTAATGCAGACAACTTAAGAAAACATTGTGGGAAAAGGAGAAATTGCTCGTAATGAGCAATTTTTCCTTTTCCCACAAGGTTTTCTGCCCTATCAGAAGATTATTTTCCAATTTCATCACATTTTGAAATGTCGTCTGCAAACTCTTTCAATTTGGGAGAGTGAAAAATTTGTTGTTTTGGAAAGGGTTAAAGCCATTTATACAGACTTACAGAACAGCCTTCCACTTTCTCCAGCAGGAATGCTAGATTTCTTCGAGTCTCTTCCTCAGGATTTTCTGTTTCAGTCTCCTTTGGGGGCTCCTTCACAACAGCTGGAAGGAAACGATACAAGGCAAGACAGTTATAAAACCCTTAAAAGCATACAAGCACTCAGAAAAACTGCAAACTGGGTAAAATGAGTTATAAATTATGATAGAATATGTTGAAACATAGGAAAACACCACAGGATCATGACAAAATAACACCAGTCCTGTACTATTTAATATTTAGGTTTCAAAATGGTATTTTACAAATTTTGTACCCATCAGTTTAACATTATTGTTTACATTCAAGTATCATCTTAAATTGTAAGGAGCACTCGGATTAACGAGTGGCCATCTCCTGGTTAGAAAAATCATGTGAAATACATAACAAATACTGTCATTTATCCAATTTCTTGCATTTCATTGGTTCCTGACTTTTCTTGGCTGACCTTGTTTGTAATTGTAAACAAACCTTATCATATTCACTGTTTTTAAATCATCACGTGAGCGTGTTACGAGCTTAATTCCTCTGTAAAAGGGAATTTAAAGTACTTTTAAGTTAATTGTCAATTATTCATTTTTTCAATTATTCTAGAACCTTTGCAATTCAAGTGTATATGAGGGCAACTATGGCTTTAACTTAAACAATTTACTTCACATGAACTCAATATTTCGCAAATGACATAAGAAACCACTGCCAAAAAGAAAATTGTACTAAACAAGCAGTTTTAATTTTTGTAGCAAGCACCAACTGAAAGCTCAACTAACTTGCCATAGTGACTTAACCCTTTACCAAACACCAAATTTTCCAAACAATAAAGAAATTTGACTACTTTGTTGCAAACGACTCTAGAAAACACTGTGTGAAAAGGAGAAATTACTCCTCATGAGCAATTTCTCCTTTTCCCACAATATTTCCTGTCCTATCAGAAGGGTTGCTTTTTTCCAATTTCATCGCATTTTGAAATGTCCTCTGCAAACTCTTTCAATTTCTGACAATCAAAAATTTGGCATTTGGTAAAGGGTTAAAAAAAACATCACCTGTCACTCCTGTGCTCTTGTACTCACCTTTCTCGCTGACTAAGGACATTTCCATCATGGAATTCATTAAGGTTTTCTGTTCTGTAAGCATGTGGCTGACTTGGTACATCTCCCCTTCCAAAACTGGAGAAAAAAAATCAATAGATAAATATATCTCAGACAATTATTGCTTAGGTTTATTCTTGGATTCTTGGACTTGCACCCTTTTCTTTCCGAGAATTAGGGGCCCTTATCAAGGGGCATAAAGGGTGATAAAATCAATGTTGACAACATATTATCTTAATAAAAATGCTATATTGAAATAAGTTGATATCTTTTATTTACAAATCTACAAAAATATCAAACTATTGTCTACCACAAATGGAATGGATTTTGCAGACTACAATTAAAAATTGAATGATATTGTACCATAAGATGCTGTTCTTCATTTTTTTTTCAAATCAATTTTGGAAAAGGAGAAATGGCCTAATTCTCAACACTCACAAGTAATCAAGTTATCTCAATCACTCTAGATGCAGATGGGAGGTCTCTTGCTGATATTGATGAATTGGGAAACCAAAGAGCTGCTGTGACTTTCAATTTCTAGTACACTGCATGAATTTAAAGAACTTTCCTATTGGGAAGGTGCCTTTAAAAGGCACCTGTCTGTTGTATAATGCCAAAAAAAAGCACCATTCAATATACAAATTGCTAATATAAAACTTCCTTTAGTATTCTGTTTATAGATATATACAATGTTGTACATACTTGATATTTCTCTAGCAGTTTCAATAAACTGTGTGTAGTTTTTATAGACGTTTTTCTTCAACTCCTGGGCAGTTTTCTCTGCCAGGATCTGAACTTTTTGCTTCATCTCAAACAGCGGCATTTCACCCTCCTCCGACAGACGACTGACATCTGCAATAGCAACAATAAACAAATACATATCTCTCTTTCCAATTCATCGAGCGATCTGAAATGGAATTATTGGAAAAATCTGATAATGTCACAATAATTTCTGCTCCATCAAAAAGGCTTTCAAATAAGGGAATAAATATGAATAAAAATCAATAAAGAAAAAATGTATGGAAAAGAAAAATTTCTCAGTTTCATCTCAATATGTACTCCTAAGTTTTTTCCCCCACAAGACTTCATTTCGTGAAATGTGGTATCCTAGATGTAAATCAGAATAAGACATCCGGATGAAAACACATCCGAATATCTTACTACTTTTCACCGTTTCGGTAACTTTCTCCATTTTCATCGGTTTTACAACTTACAGTGCTCGGGATCGAATCCCTCTCCAGCGAGATCCTGGGCCAGGCGTCCGTCTGTCATAATTGACAGTTATCTGATAAAAAAAACCCTAAAAATCTAAAAGTTTATTAAAAATAGTCTTAATCGACTTTTCCGGAAATAGAATGATTCGTCACGCAAGCGTTGCGTCACAGTTAACTTGAACATCATTTACACTGTCTAATCGCATTAGGGACAAAGGACAAGAGAAAGAGCAGTAAAAGTAGAAGGAAGAGTAGAAGTAGAAGAAAGAAGAAAGAAGAAAGACGAAGAAGAAGAAGAAAGACGAAGAAGAAGAAGAAGAAGAAGAAGAAGAAGAAGAAGAAGAAGAAGAAGAAGGAAGAAGAAGAAGAAGAAGAAGGAGGAGGAGGAGGAGGAGGAGGAGAAGAAGAAGAAGAAGAAGAAGAAGAAGAAGAAGAAGAAGAAGAAGAAGAAGAAGAAGAAGAAGAAGAAGAAGAAGAAGAAGAACAAGAACAACAACAACAACAACAACAACAACAAGTACAAGAACAACAAAAACAAGAACAAGAACAAGAACAAGAAGGATGTAACATAACTCATTCGAAAAAACGGTCAAATTTTGGGTTTGATGAAATAGAGTTTGAGGGATTGAAGGTCATAAGTTCGACTTATTGAAATAGTGGATTCTGAAGTCAGAGGCTGGTGGGGAGGGGTAGGGGGATGACGAGGGGCAGGGAGGGAGAGAGCATTACTATGAGAATAATTATTTCCCTATAAAAAGGTGACAGTAAAAGGTTATGGTATAAAAGACTCTACGTGAAGTGCCATTCTCTGTAATCATGCACGCAAGAAACAGGCTGGCCCGGAATGTCAATATGAGCTGATGTACTGGGGAACACGCAAGTATTCTGAAATAATATTTTCAAATTACAGATAAGGTTTGTTTAGATATCCATTACGAAAACCTGTGTATCTTTCTTTTCCTGTTCTATTTTTAATTAGTTGTCCCAATACATACATTCTTCACTTGGATTAAGAAATAATTCTTCAAGAAGTCGATATTTACCGCACCTGGCACACTATTGACATGCATTCATTGGTCTCTGATAAAACCAGGGGAATATGTGTAGTTTCTTTACCTTATTACGCTAACGATGGACATTAACAGCATATCTAATATTTGAACCGAGATGAATGAATTGTCTGACAGGTTAGAACCACCATGCACTTAACCGTTTAAGGAATGCAATAAATTTAGTTTGATTTAGGTTCAAATAAGAAACCCTGTCAAACAGGGACACGCGCATATTCAGTTTTGGCGTAAGTTGTTAAACATGTTCTTGTTTATCCTGTTCTTATTTACCCTGCTCTTATACATCATGTTCTTCAATATTTTTTTCTTGATTATCACGTTCTTGTTTATCATGCTCTTGTCTATCATCTTCTTGATTAACCCGTTCTTGTTTATCAAGCTCTTGTCTATCACGATCTTGTTTATCCCGTTCTTGTTTATCAAGCTCTTGTCTATCATGTTCTTGATTATCACGTTCTTGTTTATCAAGCTCTTGTCTATCATGTTCTTGATTATCACGTTCTTGCTTATCAAGCTCTTGTCTATCATGTTCTTGATTATCCCGTTCTTGTTTATCAAGCTCTTGTCTATCATGTTCTTGAGTATACCATTCTTGTTTGCTCTTCTCTATCATCTTCTTGATTATCACGTTCTTGTTTATCAAGCTCTTCTCTATCATCTTCTTGATTATCACGTTCTTGTTTATTAAGCTCTTGTCTATCATGATCTTGAGTATCACGTTCTTGTTTATCAAGCTCTTGTCTATCATGTTCTTGATTATCACGTTCTTGCTTATCAAGCTCTTGTCTATCATGTTCTTGATTATCCCGTTCTTGTTTACCAAACTCTTGTCTATCTTGATTATCACGTTCTTGAGCTCTTGTCATCACGTTCTTGTTTATGAAGCTCTTGTCTATCATGATCTTGATTATCACCGTTCTTGTTTATCAAGCTCTTGTCTATCATGATCTTGATTATCACGTTCTTGTTTATCAAGCTCTTGTCTATCATGTTCTTGATTATCACGTTCTTGTTTTTTAAGCTCTTGTCTATCATGTTCTTAATTATCCCGTTCTTGTTTATCAAGCTCTTGTCTATCATGATCTTGATCATCACGTTCTTGTTTATTAAGCTCTTGTCTATCATGATCTTGATTATATGTTCTTGTTTATCAAGCTCTTGTCTATCATGATCTTGATTATCACGTTCTTGTTTATCAAGCTCTTGTCTATCATGTTCTTGATTATCACGTTCTTGTTTTTTAAGCTCTTGTCTATCATGTTCTTAATTATCCCGTTCTTGTTTATCAAGCTCTTGTCTATCATGATCTTGATCATCACGTTCTTGTTTATTAAGCTCTTGTCTATCATGATCTTGATTATCATGTTCTTGTTTATCAAGCTCTTGTCTATCATGATCTTGATTATCACGTTCTTGTTTATCAAGCTCTTGTCTATCACGATCTTGATTATCACGTTCTTGTTTATTAAGCTCTTGTCAATCATGTTCTTGATTATCCCGTAGTTGTATCCGCACTGATATAATAACAGGAAAGGTAACATTTATAAAAAAAAAAAAACGATTTATTATAATTTCAGTTGAAATGTAATAAAATTCAAATGTTATTTATAACATCGTTAATGAATATGATTGAATCAGCATTTGTTTTCTTGGTGCACTTGTGAACCCTCTTTCTGCACGAAGCGTTAATTCTATCTAACGCCAATACGTCAATGACCGATTCTTCGGTGAGAAACACTAATTGCTCACGTACAGCAGGTTTCATAACCACTAATAACAGACTATAACACTAATACCATCGACTTATAGTTGAGAAAATGACTTCAACAAACATCTCCTTCGTTTGTTCAACTTTCGATGACCCAAAATAGGATTTTAACAGAATATCAATATCTTTAGGCTCGTGTTATAACTAATTGTTCACAGATGCTACTAGACTTGGAAGTTAAAACTTCATTTCTTTAAAAACAGGGAATAAAAATTCCAAAAACCTTAGTTTAAGTTTTGCGAGCCTGTATACAGTGAATGAATATGCACATGTGTCTTAGTTAAAGTTTTTGTGAGATATACCTCATTCATATACTGTACACACTAGGTTATTTAGACAAACATTCTAAATCAATCATGCTTTAAGTAACCACTTTTGATTGTTTATCATTCAAAAATACAAACATTGTTTTGTTTCAAAGACATTTTATTTCGATTTTCAAATTTAATTTTCTAATGGGTGAAAAAAACACCTTTAAATATGCAGCATACTCTCGTTTGCAGGCTGAATGATTTTAAAGGGGAATTTATCGTCTTAACTCTTTACCAAACGCCAAATAGAATGTCCCAAATTGAAAGAGATTGGAGACGACATTTCAAGATGTGACGAAATTGAAAAATATTTTTCCGATATGACAGAAAACATTGTGGGAAAAGGAGAAATCGCTCATTAAGAGCAATAACTCCTTTTCCCACAATGTTTTCAAGAGTCCTCTACAACAGCCTGGTCAAATGTCGTTACTGTTTGGTAACGGGTTAACCAAGCTAAAGGGCTGCGTCTTCTTCATTAGATCATATTGAAAGAATATGACGGACATATGGTATTTTAATTAGACTGCTGCGACTTGCCGATTCAACATCAATCTTCCAGGTTTCATAACATGGACGGTAAGGTAATAATTAGTTGATTAGTGCACTATTTTAATGAGGTTTAAACCCTTAGAATGCTGGATAATTTTCTAAAAAGAGATTTTTGTGTCGTCTGCTTTCAAAAACCTTAAATATCTGCTTCATTTTGTTATGGAAATATGCTCAGAGAAGCTCAGAGAAGCAAACAAGTTAGATCACAGGCCAGCCGCCAATTTACTAGGCGGCTGGCCTGGATCTAACCTGTTTCCATAAGAATAAAGTCGGTTCCAGCAATGTAAGGGTTAATTGGAGGGGTATTTTCCTTGGTTGCTTCTTTCTTTTATAAGCCCTATTCTGTTAGTACTCCTCAAAGACGTCTTGTCGCTCAAATAAGCTTAGCACATTGTAACATGAAACGATATCAACCTTAAGAATTTTTGCTCAAACTTAAGTTTTACCTTTTACAAACGTCGAATTTTCGACTGCCAAAATTGTAAGAGTTTGCAGTCGACATTTCAAAATGTGATGAAATTGAAAATATTGTTCTGAGAGGGCAAAAAACATTGTGAGAAACGGAGAAATTACTCGGTAAAATCAATTAGTCCTTATCCCACAATGACATTTGACCACATTGTTGCATGCGACTTTAGAAAACGTTGTGGGAAAAGGAGAAATTGCTCGTCACGAGCAATTTCTCCTTTTCACACAAGGTTTTCTGCTTTATCTGAAGAATGGTTTTCAAATTTCAATTGTTTGGGAAAGGGTTAAGCATACTTCTCTTACAAAAGGTGATATGTTTTCGTACAGCGATATATTATCGTTTATAGTTGACCTTTCATAGAATACGTTTATGAAAACTGGCTTATTTTAAGATTTAAGCTCAAATCTCGGTGACGGCATTTCGATTTTAATGAAAGGTAGTCTGCATAACTGAAATGATGTTGGCGCGATGTAAAACCCGATATAAATAAATGAATAAGATTCAATGAAATGTATGATTTTGTAAGCATTGGCGTTTGAAACAAAATCTTGATTTAATCTAAAATGCTGATAAAAGCACCAAGCTCATTAAAGCAGATCGGTTATTCTAAACACCGAGATACTTGGCTGATTGATGCTTTTATTAATAACGCAGCAGTACGAAAAGAAACAATGTTCTTTTTAGCCAAATCAAAATACGTGTACTTATAAAAAGTACTTATTTCAGATAATCTCACATATCAATAAAGTCAAAATGTCGAAATAGGAGATACTCTAGTACTATAAGTTTGTATACAAGTGTTTGATGGTATTGGATTAAACCGATCTAATTTTCGTGATAGAGACTCCTTGGAAATTTCTTAACCTTTATAGTTCTAAAGCTTACTTCATGCTTATGCAAACAGGTTGGATCAAAGTCAGCCGCCAAGTAAATTTGCGACTGGCCTGTGATCTAACCTGTTTGATATATAAAGAATATTTCCTCTTCAAAATTGAGCAGATATTTAAGGTTTTGGAAAGCCGACGTTATAAAAGTATATTCTTAGAAATTTCCGAGCATTCTAAGAGTTAATATTTTGTGAATATGAACGGATACAATAATAGAGAAAGGTATAAATAGACTCTTGAAAAAAAAATAAGATCAAGGGCGATTAAGTTGCACGTTACATTATTCATGGCTCATTTAAATTACTGAATGGTCGAAGGCTAAAGTTTTTAGTTCACAGCAAGGTCTTTTAATGATGCGTAAATAATACATGTGCGTCATCGCCAAATAAACACGTGATCAGAACTGGACCAATCAGATTCACGGATACTATTGTTGTTGAATTCCGAGCGATCATAGTACTTTTGTCTCGTTTGTAGGCCTATCAGTCTATCTCAATTCATGTAGATTTCCATTTGTCAAAAGTAAAACATACAACAGTCAACACTCATAAAGCATAAAAAAGCGTCACGTTTTTTTTATTTTTTAAAATAGCTAGAAGACATTGTCATAAGGAGAAAATTATTCGCCAAGAGCTATTACGTCTTTTGTACCAGTAGTATAAAAGTTCTTTTCCAGCTGTTCTTATTGAGCCTCGATGAAAATACTGGAATAATCGTCAACCACCTTATGCGGAAGAGTGCATTTGAATGTGACGCATGACTAAAGAAGCGTGTTTTTAGATTTTGGTCACTTGTTGGTTTGATTAGCGATTCTTAGACATGCGAGCTCTTATGGGCAGTTGTGTATGGGGTCTTCTTCCATCATTAGGATTCGAGCATCGCAGTATAACTGGAATAATGGTGACGTGGTGTGAAACTCATTATAACGTGATACTATTTGCTTCTTTTCAAAGCGAGAATAATCGTATTATGACCTGGTTTCTGATTTAATCTTGATTCCATTGAATCCCTCGTTATTGGAAATTTCGAAACTGTCAATTGACTTGGTTTTTTTTCTTTGTCACTTGTACGGTTATTGATTCTAAGATATACAACGAGTTTTCAAAATAATCGGGTTATAGTCGGTTAACCCTTTCCCAAACGACAAATTTTCGACAGTTCCAAATTGAAAGAGTTTTCAGACGACATTATAAAATGTGATGAAATTGAAAACTATTCTTAAGATAGAGCAGAAAACCTTGTGGGGATAGGGAGAAATTGCTCTTAGCGAGCAATTTCTCCTTTTCCCACAATGGTTTCCAGATTCGTTTGCAACATAGTGGTTAAATGTCGTCATTGTTTGGTAATGGGTTAAGATGCAGGGATTAATATTCCCGATGAATGTTCTAATTAGGGGCGTGCCTGATATCCATAGCTCACGTCTTAACGTCTAATCATCAATCGACAGAGGCAAACAACAGAAGCATTATCCCGTATACATGCTCTAATATATTCATTTCTTGTCTTAACTATCTCTTGTTGGTAACAATTTGTCGGAACTCATTAAAACCGTTCTTTGTCAATACGATTTAATGAGGAAATAAAACTTAATATATGTTTACTAGCTTTAAGAATACTGTGTGTTTTGTTTCGTCTGGTGTTATTCATGTATTCATTCATCTTACCGTTTATTCATTGTCTTATTCATATATTGGTTCATTTTCTAATTTCAGGCATATTGCTTGTCTTGTGTGTGCATGCCGTCCACAGAGACTGTCGTTGGAAGACTATGATGAGCTACCATATTTAATATGTTGCTTCCGTCACTTACTTTAATCATATTTCACTGCAAAAAATATTCACATGATTTCTGTACAAAATTTCACAAGACAAATCATACATAAATACAACGCATACAAAACACTTACAATTATTGTACTATTAGAACGAAAAGGGATTTGTCTATTAGATCCATATACATGTAAACTGTATTTCGAGGCGTACTAGTTTATCGATATAAACTTGCACGGTCACCCACTTACTCATGTGTTCGTCCTCTTCAAAATAAGTTCTCAACGGACTAATTCATTTGCTAGTATTTGACAAGCCAATTCCAGATTCACAAATATTTTTTTATTTTTTTTTCTAGAAATCCCCTGCATCTGGCTTGTTCAACACGATTTAAAACAACCCTTTCGATTCAACAACTTCTTTTTCTTACAGAAAATCTGTCCAATGAAGAGATAGTAATCGACACTGTTATAAGTATATCATACCGTTTCACAAAAAGACTTAAAGAAAATATTTGTGTAAGTTGAAGCTGCCAAACATGGATATATCTTAAATATCTACAATATTACAAAATAACATCATTGGAAACGTCTCAGAGACGATTCCAATGATGTGTCACTTTGCAGTATTACTTAGCCCAATGTTTAAATAATAGTAATGTTGTTTTGAACTTACGCACATATCTAGCATAGACTGTTTCTTAAAACGGTACCCTGGTGTAAATGTACCTGTACGTTAGATTAATCACTCCAGATTCTGGTCCCTGGATGGATAACGAGTACTCGAGCCGGATGTCGATAAATGATAAGTACCAAGTGGACCCTGCAACTCTCAGGAATCGAACCCACGAACGTCGTGTCCCGAGGCCGTCGCCCAATCCCTGGACTACTTTTTAGTTTAAACTTATTTAGTTTACATCGATTGTGAAACTTATACAGACCACTGTCGATTCTTCTTTTTGGATACAATACTAGCACTCTCGCCGAGCGTGGATTAATGGAAGATCGAAAGGCAAATACCGCTTCTCTCGGGACTCGAACCCACGACCCTCGTGTTCCGAGGCCGACACTTTACCCCAAGACCCCTATCATCCACTGAACCACTGACCTCCCTATTAGGTAGGATGACTTTTTCAAATATTTTATACGGCGAAATTGCTCGTTTCAAATACCGTAAAGAAAGCGTATTTATGTCTTGTCGTCTTTTCAATCTACCGTTTCTTTCAATTTTGACCAGTTACAAAACCCATTATGTAAATTGACCGATTACGATACGTTCTCATATTGTTTCAAGACTGGAAAACGCCTTAAACAGAAGGATCTTTCCGCAGTGTTTTCTCATATTGTTTCTAGACCTTAAAACACATAAGATATAGAGAATAAACTGTTGATGTCGTGAATCGGAAATGTTTTTGGGGCAAGGCGTAGAAATACTATCCGATGAGCCTCAGCTGAATCGGATAATAATCCGAAGCCGAGCCCGATAACCTTTCCTGTTCAAAGAAACCAACATATTCTATTCTTTTTATTCTGTTACATATGGATTCAAATAAACAAATTTACAATGAAAATAAAATATTCTACGATAACTCCCACTTCTCTTACGATTTTGACATTCACTTATTCCTGCTACGATTTTGTCATTCTCTCCCATTTCTTCTACGAGTTTTACATTCACTAATATTTCTACGATTTTGACATGCGATCCCGTTTCTTTTACGATTTTCACCTTCACTCAAATCTCTTCTACGATTTTGACATTCTCTCGAATCTGTTCTTCGATTTGGATATTCACTCCGATTTTGTCTACGATTTTGACATTCCCTCCCTTTTCTACGACTTGGACATTCATTTCCATTCCTTCTACAATTTTGACATTCTCTCCAAATTATTCTTCGATTTAGATATTCACTACCATTTTGTCTACGGGTTTTACATTTACTCACATTCCGTCTACGATTTTGACGGTATCTCACATTTCGGCTACGAATTTGACAGTGACTCAAATTTCGTCTACGATTCTGACATTTACTACCATTTCGTCTACGATTTGGACATTTAATTCCATTTCGTCTACGATTCTGACATTTACTTCCAATTCGTCTACGATTTGGACATTTACTCCCATTTCGTCTACGATTTGGACGTTTTATTCCATTTCGTCTACGATTTGGACATTTAATTCCATTTTGTCTACGATTTGGACATTTACTAAAATTTTGTCTACGATTCTTACATTTACTTCCATTTCGTCTACGATTTGGACATTTAATTCCATTTCGTCTACGATTTGGATATTTACTTTCATTTCGTCTACGATTTGGACATTTAATTTCATTTCGTCTACGATTCTGACTTTTACTCCCATTTCGTCTACGATTTGGATATTTAATTCCATTTTGTCTACGATTTGGACATTTACCCCCATTTCGTCTACGATTTGGACGTTTAATTCCATTTCGTCTACGATTTGGACATTTAATTCCATTTTGTCTACGATTTGGACATTTACTCCCATTTCGTCTACGATTTGGACATTTAATTCCATTTCGTCTACGTTTTGGACATTTAGTTCCATTTCGTCTACGATTTGGACATTTAATTCTATTTCGTCTACGATTTTGACATTAATTCCATTTCGTCTACGATTTGGATATTTACTCATATTTCGTCTACGTTTTGGACATTTAATTCCATTTCGTCTACGATTTGGATATTTACTCACATTTCGTCTACGATTCCGATATTTAATTCCATTTCGTTTACGATTTGGACAATGATTTCCATTTCGTCTACGATTTTGACAATGATTCCCATTTCATCTACGTTTTTGACAGTGGCGCCCATTTTGTCTACGATTTTGACATTTATTTCTATTCCTTCTACGATATGACCATTCACACTCATTTCGTAAACGATCTAGGCACTCTCTCCCATTTCTCCTACGATTTGGAAATACACTCAGAATTTTTCAGTGCGATTTTGATATTCAAATCCATTTCGTCCACGATTGTGACATCAACCCACAATTCGTCTACTAATTGGATTTTTCGTCCCATTTTGTGTACATTGTACCACTGTGATATCAACTCTCATAATTTCTACAATTTTGACACTCACTGCTCTTTTTTCTTTGATTCAGATATTCACTCTCATTTCGTCTTCTAATTTGACTTTGGCTCCCATTTCCTCTTCGATATTATCATTCATTTTCATTTCGTACACAACTTTGACATAAACCGGCTCAAATTTCGTCTTATTTGTATCAACAGAACAGTTCCATGTAATATGTCCAATATTGGTCGACGAGGATCTTTATAGAAATAACTCGACTGGAGTTGCTCTATTGGTGACATGTTATAAAACATCGTTAGGATTGGATTAAAGTCAGCTATAGCAGCATCGTTAGTAGACATCAGTGTTTAAGAGGGTTACGTCTTCATTATATAAACGAGATGACATACGATTGGTATCAGGTTTAATTTCATTTCTTCTTAATTTGATACTTTGATATGCTGACGTTGGGAATGATATTCATTGACATTCAATAAGGAAGTTAACGAATGCAGGCGTAAGTACATTTGTTATTTAATCAACATGAAATTCCAACTAAAAAGAATGGTTCTTCCTTCATGTAATGCGTTTGAGAAAAACACCATATTAAGTGATATAAGGTATTTCACAGTACCTTATGCGACTTGATATGAGATGTCAACTTAGATTTTACTTAAGAAAGATTTGATTTGAAAGGTATGAGTTTCTTGTAGACTGTATGTTAAAGAAATACTGAACAGCGTTAGCTTAAACGGTAATAATTATTCCTTCAAAACTCCTTTGTCTTGTTAATTGAATAAAATCTTCTGTTTTTGACAAATGATAAGCATTTTCTTCGATGTAATGCTGTATTTGTTATATTTTTCATTACAATGTTTCCTAGCCTAGTTATAATGGTCTAAACAGGAGGCGAGAACTCGCCCCGTTCATGGTAAATAATGTAGAAAACCATGTAGGTAAGCAATAACTTCTGTCACCTTTGTTTCGTCTGAGATAAAACCTGCTGGGATCTCGAACCTACAACCTTCCACAGATGAGGGTCCCACTTTACCTCTGTGTCATCGTACTTAATGATTCAAGTATTAACACGGAGTGCCTTAAAGACACTTGCAATATCAACACCCAAACGAGCGAGCAATGTGTTTGTTTCAAAGTGCTTGATTTGAGCCGAAATATAACTACATGTATGAACTTGTTAAAATGCCTTTAAATCACTTGCGAAAAACAATTCCCTCCTTTCAGGTGTTTAAAAGCGAGCATCCATACCGGAAGACAGTTATCGCCATACCTAATGAGCAATTTATCCTGTCGTATCAAGAAAAATTCTTACCGTTGCAGGTCACTCTTAGAAAATAACAGCATCTTTTACGTAGTGCACCTTTCAAAAAACAATACCACCAACAACAACCAAACAAATGGATGGAAATACAACGGTCCAAGACCCCAGTACCGTCTCGAGCCCGGGTCCCGGTGAAGACTTGTCGCCTGAGGTCGGAGGTTCGATACACGTATCGGCGGTGACTGTGGTAATCGGTACGGTACAGATCGCCGTGGTTCTGATCACGATCCTCGGTAACGTCATGGTACTGGCGGCCGTGTATCGAGAGAAGCGACTCCGGACCACCTTTAACTATTACCTCGTTAATCTGGCCATCACCGACCTGGCTGTAGCCGTCACGGCTATGAGCTTCTACTCCATCAGTAACATCCTCGGCTACTGGCCCTTCGGCGAGTTTATGTGTGGTGTGTGGATCTTCTTTGACTACGGTAGGTGGCACTCGGTATTGATGTTTGTTGTTTTTAGCTCGACTATTCGAAGAACAAGGAGTCCTTTACTATGTAAAGTCCCTGACCAAGTTTCATAGCTCTTGTTTTGAATTCAAACAGACTATGCGGTCTTTTGCTCTTCGAAAATCTTGGTTTAAGTTTTTTGTACATGTTTGTTCCTCAAAAAATATTGTAAGGAATCATTATGTGCTTCCTCATATTTTAGAAACAAATAATATTTCACTGACCTCTACCCCTCTCTGACATAATCGAATAGTCAAACATGCTGTCTTATGAACAGCTCTTGTTCTTTATCAAACCCAAAAAGTTTTTTTTTTAAAACTGTTAATGCGTTCCCATTAAAGGTACATGTTCACACATGAAAAAAGATTGCGAGTCAAATTAAAAGGTCATCAGATCAATACATTTGTTTATGGCAATACAATAGGCAAAGAAAGATAGCTTATAAACTTATAAAGAATAGATAGTTGGTGTCGTGAGTCGGAAATGTTATCGGGCAAGGCTTAGGAATATTATCCGGTGAGCCGAAGGCGAAACGGATAATAATCCGAAGCCGAGCCCGATAACTTTTCCAATTCAAAGACACCAACCATCTATTCTATTTATCCTGTTACCTTTATGTATTCTTTCAAAAAACGGTGTAAATAAAACACGAGAAAAAAGGAAAAAATAAGTAGAGAATGGTGTAAACATGACGTCATTGTGCTCTTATGACGTCATGATTCGTCACGTGCATGTGTTACATGGTTAGTGCCGGATATCACTTGTGAATGTTATACGGCACTGAGTTATCGGTCCCAAAAGGGCACTAGTGATAGGATAAAATAGATAGTTGGTGTCGTGAATCGTAAATGTTATCGGGCAAGGCTTAGGAATATTATTCGGTGAGCCGAAGGCGAAACGGATAATAATCGGAAGCCGAGCCCGATAACATTTCCCATTCAAAGACACCAACTATCTATTCTATTTATCCGGTTACCTTTATGTATTCTTTAAAAGAAAAAATATGAAAATAAAACACGAGAAAAAAGGTAGAGAATGATGTAAATATGACCTCATGTTGTTCTTATGACGTCATGATTCGTCACGTGCATGTATTATATAGCTAGTACCGGATATCACAAATGTTATACGGCACCTAGTTATCGGCCCCAAAATGACATTAGTGACAGGATAAAGATTATTCCACGTTCTATGATGGGATTCAAACATTTGCGATGTCTTTGGATCTTAAGACTTACTTCTTTTTTCAAATACATGTTCAACGTGTATGGACTAAATTTGCTTCAAATCGCTTTTCTTCAGTTCATATCATACAAGAGTTCAGTTGATATGCCATTTAAAAAAAGAAAAGGAACTTTTGATTTACAAATATCCTTACGTCTGTGACCAAGCAGCTTTAAATAAATCTCTCCCCGTACTTAGGTGTACAAGTTACTTACCTTGATATAGAACAAGGGAGACAGTATGGTAACAATAGAGAAAAACCGAATCAGAATAATGGCTTCTCGACTAGATATCGTTTATTGAAACTTTAATCGAAGGACACGAGTAACATGTATTATTTTTATGTAAATGTTTTGAATGGGATGTATATAAACCTCTTCCTGATATTCCGACAACAGAGAGTAATAATATTTCCTCTTCCTTCTAGAGAATACAGACGTCCTGTTCGTTATGAAATTGGCAATATCATGTGTCCACGATTATTACAGAAATGAATAGAGAATATAAGTGATATCCCGTATGATATTTCTCTCAATCACTGTAGGGATATACACAATGGTTTATGTTTACAGGGTTATTTCGCTACAGAGACCTCTATAAGGCACATCTAGAAATGGTTTTATATCATGCATTTTCCCCTTCAGAATCCAGGATCCTGCTAGCTTTTTTGTTTTCCAATTAAGCAACTTTAGCGATATAACTTCACAAAACTAACAGGCGTATTTCCCTATTACATTCAAGGGAAAGAACCCCTGATATTTTTATCATTTTCTTTATATATGGGTTTTACATCACATCAACATTATTTCAGTTATGTAGCGATACCCGACTCTTAATGATGGAGGAAGACCCCATACTCAACTACCCATAAGGGCTGGTCAAGGCGGGTAGAACCATCGGCATTCCGTAAGTCAGTCGGGAGACTACCTCTCATGAAAATCCATATCCCTTTAAGGATTTGAACCCACGCGGAGAGGGGCCATGTGATTTCAAGTTCTGTACTCTAACCACTAGGCCACGGAGTCATATATTTATAATTATGTGTTTCGGGGGTCATAGAAGAAGAAGAAGTTGTTCTAACTGAAACATATGCAGCTCATGGTTGACAAAGAATAAAACACTACATTCATCCTCACGTACACTGGTAGGTCATGTGGCTTGTAAACGTTTTTTGCATTATATATTAGCAGGAAATTCGAGTTTTGATGAACCGAATGATGTTCTCGTATTTGTCGGTTAGTTCATTAAGAGTTATGTAACCATTTCAACCTTATTTTTTATTATACCACAGCTATCAATGTAGCGTATCCATACCCCTAACATTCCCTTACTAATTCTCCACAATGTCCCTACATGTGTCTACAGCTATCAATGTAGCATATCCATACCCCTAACATTCCCTTACCAATTCTCCACAATGTCCCTACATGTGTCTTCAGCTATCAATGTAGCATATCCATACCTCTAACATTCCCTTACCAATTCTCCACAATGTCCCTACATGTATCTACAGCTATCAATGTAGCATATCCATACCCCTAACATTCCCTTACCAATTCTCCACAATGTCCCTACATGTATCTGCAGCTATCAATGTAGCATATCCATACCCCTAACATTCCCTGACCAATTCTCCACAATGTCCCTACATGTGTCTACAGCTATCTATGTAGCATATCCATACCCCTAACATTCCCTTACCAATTCTCCACAATGTCCCTACATGTGTCTACAGCTATCTATGTAGCATATCCATACCCCTAACATTCCCTTACCAATTCTCCACAATGTCCCTACATCAGCTATCAATGTAGCATATCCATACCCCTAACATTCCCTTACCAATTCTCCACAATGTCCCCCTACGTGTCTTCAGCTATCAATGTAGCATATCCATACCCCTAACATTCCCTTACCAATTCTCCACAATGTCCCTACATGTGTCTACAGCTATCAATGTCCCTTACCAATTCTCCACAATGTCCCTACATGTGTCTACAGCTATCAATGTAGCATATCCATACCCCTAACATTCCCTTACCAATTCTCCACAATGTCCCTACATGTGTCTACACAATGTAGCATATCCATACCTCTAACATTCCCTTACCAATTCTCCACAATGTCCCTACATGTGTCTACAGCTATCAATGTAGCATATCCATACCCCTAACATTCCCTTACCAATTCTCCACAATGTCCCTACATGTGTCTACAGCTATCAATGTAGCATATCCATACCCCTAACATTCCCTTACTAATTCTCCACAATGTCCCTACATGTATCTGCAGCTATCAATGTAGCATATCCATACCCCTAACATTCCCTTACCAATTCTCCACAATGTCCCTACATGTGTCTACATCTATCAATGTAGCATATCCATACCCCTAACATTCCCTTACCAATTCTCCACAATGTCCCTACATGTGTCTACAGCTATCAATGTAGCATATCCATACCCTAACATTCCCTTACCAATTCTCCACAATGTCCCTACATGTGTCTACAGCTATCAATGTAGCATATCCACACCCCTAACATTCCCTTACCAATTCTCCACAATGTCCCTACATATGTCTACAGCTATCTATGTAGCATATCCATACCCCTAAAATTCCCTTACCAATTCTCCACAATGTCCCTACATGTATCTGCAGCTATCAATGTAGCATATCCATACCCCTAACATTCCCTTACCAATTCTCCACAATGTCCCTACATGTGTCTACAGCTATCAATGTAGCATATCCATCCCCCTAACATTCCCTTACCAATTCTCCACAATGTCCCTACATGTGTCTACAGCTATCAATGTAGCATATCCATACCCCTAACATTCCCTTACCAATTCTCCACAATGTCCCTACATGTGTCTACAGCTATCTATGTAGCATATCCATACCCCTAACATTCTCTTACCAATTCTCCACAATGTCCCTACATGTGTCTACAGCTATCAATGTAGCATATCCATACCTCTAACATTCCCTTACCAATTCTCCACAATGTCCCTACATGTGTCTACAGCTATCAATGTAGCATATCCATACCCCTAACATTCCCTTACCAATTCTCCACAATGTCCCTACATGTGTCTTCAGCTATCAATGTAGCATATCCATACCTCTAACATTCCCTTACCAATTCTCCTCAATGTCCCTACATGTATCTACAGCTATCAATGTAGCATATCCATACCCCTAACATTCCCTTACCAATTCTCCACAATGTCCCTACATGTGTCTACAGCTATCAATGTAGCATATCCATACCCCTAACATTCCTTGACCAATTCTCCACAATGTCCCTACATGTGTCTACAGCTATCTATGTAGCATATCCATACCTCTAACCTTCCCTTACCAATTCTCCACAATGTCCCTACATATGTCTACAGCTATCAATATAGCATATCCATACCCCTAACATTCCCTTACCAATTCTCCACAATGTCCCTACATGTGTCAACAGCTATCAATGTAGCATATCCATACCCCTAACATTCCCTTACCAATTCTCCACAATGTCCCTACATGTGTCTACAGCTATCTATGTAGCATATCCATACCCCTAACATTCCCTTACCAATTCTCCACAATGTCCCTACACGTGTCTTCAGCTATCAATGTAGCATATCCATACCCCTAACATTCCCTTACCAATTCTCCACAATGTCCCTACATGTATCTACAGCTATCAATGTAGCATATCCATACCCCTAACATTCCCTTACCAATTCTCCACAATGTCCCTACATGTGTCTACAGCTATCAATGTAGCATATCCATACCCCTAACATTCCTTGACCAATTCTCCACAATGTCCCTACATGTGTCTACAGCTATCTATGTAGCATATCCATACCCCTAACATTCCATTACCAATTCTCCACAATGTCCCTACATGTGTCTACAGCTATCAATATAGCATATCCATACCCCTAACATTCCCTTACCAATTCTCCACAATGTCCCTACATGTGTCTACAGCTATCAGTGTAGCATATCCATACCCCTAACATTCCCTTACCAATTCTCAACAATGTCCCTACATGTGTCTACAGCTATCAATGTAGCATATCCATACCCCTAACATTCCCTTACCAATTCTCCACAATATCCCTACATGTGTCTACAGCTATCAATGTAGCATATCCATACCCCTAACATTCCCTTACCAATTCTCCACAATGTCCCTACATGTGTCTACAGCTATCAATGTAGCATATCCATACCCCTAACATTCCCTTACCAATTCTCCACAATGTCCCTACATGTGTCTACAGCTATCAATGTAGCATATCCATACCCCTAACATTCCCTTACTAATTCTCCACAATGTCCCTACATGTGTCTACAGCTATCAATGTAGCATATCCATACCCCTAACATTCCCTTACCAATTCTCCACAATGTCCCTACATATGTCTACAGCTATCAATGTAGCATATCCATACCCTAACATTCCCTTACCAATTCTCCACAATGTCCCTACATGTGTCTACAGCTATCAATGTAGCATATCCATACCCCTAACATTCCCTTACCAATTCTCCACAATGTCCCTACATGTGTCTACAGCTATCAATGTAGCATATCCATACCCCTAACATTCCCTTACCAATTCTCCACAATGTCCCTACATATGTCTACAGCTATCTATGTAGCATATCCATAACCCTAACATTCCCTTACCAATTCTCCACAATGTCCCTACATGTGTCTACAGCTATCTATGTAGCATATCCATAACCCTAACATTCCCTTACCAATTCACCACAATGTCCCTACATGTGTCTTCAGCTATCAATGTAGCATATCCATACGCCTAACATTCCCTTACCAATTCTCCACAATGTCCCTACATGTGTTTACAGCTATCAATGTAGCATATCCATACCCCCATATATCCATACCTCTAACATTCCCTTACCAATTCTCCACAATGTCCCTACATGTGTCTACAGCTATCAATGTAGCATATCCATACCCCTAACATTCCCTTACCAATTCTCCACAATGTCCCTACATGTGTCTCAGCTATCAATGTAGCATATCCAATGTCCCTACATGTGTCTACAGCTATCAATGTAGCATATCCATACCCCTAACATTCCCTGACCAATTCTCCACAATGTCCCATGTGTCTACAGCTATCAATGTAGCATATCCATACCCCTAACATTCCTTACCAATTCTCCACAATGTCCCTACATGTGTCTACAGCTATCAATGTAGCATATCCATACCCCTAACATTCCCTTACCAATTCTCCACAATGTCCCTACATGTATCTACAGCTATCAATGTAGCATATCCATACCCCTAACATTCCCTGACCAATTCTCCACAATGTCCCTACATGTGTCTACAGCTATCAATGTAGCATATCCATACCCCTAACATTCCCTTACCAATTCTCCACAATATCCCTACATGTGTCTACAGCTATCAATGTAGCATATCCTACCCCTAACATTCCCTTACCAATTCTCCACAATGTCCCTACATGTATCTACAGCTATCAATGTAGCATATCCATACCCCTAACATTCCCCCTCCACAATGTCCCTACATGTGTCTACAGCTATCAATGTAGCATATCCATACCCCTAACATTCCCTTACCAATTCTGCAATGTCCTACATGTGTCTTCAGCTATCAATGTAGCATATCCATACGCCTAACATTTCCTTGACCAATTCTCCACAATGTCCCTACATGTGTTTACAGCTATCAATGTAGCATATCCATACCTCTAACATTCCCTTACCAATTCTCCACAATGTCCCTACATGTGTCTACAGCTATCAATGTAGCATATCCATACCCCTAACATTCCTTGACCAATTCTCCACAATGTCCCTACATGTGTCTACAGCTATCAATGTAGCATATCCATACCCCTAACATTCCCTTACCAATTCTCCACAATGTCCCTACATGTGTCTACAGCTATCAATGTAGCATATCCATACCCCTAACATTTCCTTACCAATTCTCACAATGTCCCTACATGTGTCTACAGCTATCAATGTAGTAATATCTCCCAATGTATATTACCCTAACATTCCCCAATTCTCCACAATGTCCCTACATGTGTCTACAGCTATCAATGTAGCATATCCATACCCCTAACATTCCTTGACCAATTCTCCACAATGTCCCTACATGTCTACAGCTATCAATGTAGCATATCCATACCCCTAACATTCCCTTACCAATTCTCCACAATGTCCCTACATGTGTCTACAGCTATCAATGTAGCATATCCATACCTCTAACATTCCCTTACCAATTCTCCACAATGTCCCTACATGTGTCTACAGCTATCAATGTAGCATATCCATACCCCTAACATTCCCTTACCAATTCTCCACAATGTCCCTACATGTGTCTACAGCTATCAATGTAGCATATCCATACCCCTAACATTCCCTTACCAATTCTCCACAATGTCCCTACATGTGTCTTCAGCTATCAATGTACCATATCCATACCCCTAACATTCCCTTACCAATTCTCCACAATGTCCCTACATGTGTCTAAAGCTATCAATGTGGCATATCCATACCCCTAACATTCCCTTACCAATTCTCCACAATGTCCCTACATGTGTCTACAGCTTTCAATGTAGCATATCCATACCCCTAACATTCCCTTACCAATTCTCCACAATGTCCCTACATGTGTCTACAGCTATCAATGTAGCATATCCATACCCCTAACATTCCCTTACCAATTCTCAACAATGTCCCTACATGTGTCTACAGCTATCAATGTAGCATATCCATACCCCCAACATTTCCTTACCAATTCTCAACAATGTCCCTACATGTGTCTACAGCTATCAATGTAGCATATCCATACCCTAAAATTCCCTTACCAATTCTCCACAATGTCCCTACATGTGTCTTCAGCTATCAATGTAGCATATCCATACCCCTAACATTCCTTTACCAATTCTCCACAATGTCCCTACATGTGTCTTCAGCTATCAATGTAGCATATCCATACCCCTAACATTCCCTTACCAATTCTCCACAATATCCCTACATGTGTCTACAGATATCAATGTAGCATATCCATACCTCTAACATTCCCTTACCAATTCTCCACAATGTCCATACATGTGTCTACAGCTATCAATGTAGCATATCCATACCCCCAACATTCCCTTACCAATTCTCCACAATGTCCCTACATGTGTCTACAGCTATCAATATAGCATATCCTTACCCCTAACATTCCCTTACCAATTATCCACAATATCCCTACATGTATCTACAGCTATCAATGTAGCATATCCATACCCCTAACATTCCCTTACCAATTCTCCACAATGTCCCTACATGTCTCTACAGCTATCAATGTAGCATATCCATACCCCTAACATTCCCTTACCAATTCTCCACAATGTCCCTACATGTGTCTTGTTATACACTGTATATAAAAGGTAACCTGGCTAATTTGCCGAATACAAATGAATCCTTCCAGACGAGTTTCCTCACTTATGAGTTTAACTCAGTTATTGTATATAAAGCTATAATAATTTTTTATATAATCATTATATAAAGAAATAATGTAGGTATATTTTATGACGTCACGTCCGTTGTTTGTATTTAGATTTAGTATGCAAGGTACCGTTTTTCTAAACGTTTAATACTTAAATTTCGCGTACAGTTAAAAACAATATTCCCTCTTATTCCCATATTGGGCTAAGCACTTTTGCCAGGTGACCTATTATTGGAATCGTCACTCCGATACGCTTCCAATTACGTGTCACATGACAATATTTTGTTTTCATTTCAGTTGCTATCCATATTTATCAGTTTTGACTTACGGACCTATTTTCCTTAGGTCGTTTAATAAAACGGTACCCTGGTGTTTACAAAATAATCCGTTTTAACATATTACTATACCCACCTGATAATTGTGCTATATTTTCACCACACAATTATGAAAGAGGCTAAACGTTTTATCAAAAGTATGGTTTAATGAAATATTTAATAGACCTGGAATGTCATTTAGCCCATAGGACGTTTAATACTAAAACGATAAATATTCCAATCAGTAATCCATGAGATGGCCCTTTAAATCAAACGTATCTTTAAATCACAATGAATTACAGGGTATTCCAAGATATAAGAAATCGGTGGCATGATTTTACCTTTCTCTTTTATATTTTCAATTTAGACCATTAAGAAGACAAATTCCACATCATATTGTTAAGTCTGACAAAGTTATCAGAGAAAATATATATAAGGGAGTTTTACGATAAAAAATCTTTGTATCTTTAAAGTTAAAAACATTCTAAATTGTTCAATTATAAACACGTTAAAAAGTTTCGGATCCTTTTACAGAAACAACTAATGATACGGGAATAAGTCAACTAAATAACCGTGTTATGCTAGTAAAATGAAATAAGAAAATCTCATTTTGTGCCCTTTATTTGGGTACTCTACATATCTTTTGTCACCCTATTGAAAGGGCAAGTAAAATGAAATAAGAAAATCTCATTTTGTGCCCTTTATTTGGGTACTCTACATATCTTTTGTCACCCTATTGAAAGGGCAAGCCAGTTTTGGCTTATGAGACAATTTTGACTGATTTACCAAGTATCTCCCAACTTCTATCACTATGCCAGACACCATGATATTAGTCGGTTACCATTAAATTCAACTAGCTCGCGGCACACGAACCGGCCATTTCAAGTCCCACGAGAAACATTTTCCGGACCAACGCCTCCCGTGGGGCTCGAACCTTCGACCTACCCGTCCCGAGGCGGACGCCTTAACCACAAGGCTACGGTGAATGAATGTATTTTACGAATTGTCCGTTTTCTATGTATGTGTATGTATTGTAATGATGATGAAGTGATCAAGTCATGAAATAAACTTCTGTTCTGTCCTGTTTTGTTCTGTTCGAAACATTTACACTCATGTACTGTTATTAATTCTTTGTCAGCGAAAGACTTCAGGGACTATTTTGAGCAATTTAATTTCCATAACGGATTGTTCTCTGATTTCACAAATTAATTACTATTCTGAAAATCGATATACGATAGTTGCTTGTTGAAGGTCTTGAATCTAACTAATCATAGGATCCTACGAAGGGCATGTTTTATCCTATTATCGCATATGGGAAATTTGATACGGTTCCAGTTTGCAACAACAGGTGCAAAAAAAACCCCCAGAAAATTATTCATATTCTCTTTGCCGTTGTGTTAATACAATTGTGACAAAAGGAGAAATTGCTTATCACAAGCAATTTCTCATTTTGTTGCAATTGCTTCTAAAGTCTTTTTCATTAGCAGATGTGACACACAGAAATTGATTCATTGTTGAGTAAGGAGTGAGATGAAAATGCGAACCAGAGATTCAAAGTCTTCATGAAAAAGAATGCATTTAACCGTATAAGACCATGATAGGCTTATCGATTAATGGCGTCACATTTCAAGGTCAATTGTTGCTTAGATGAGAACAAATAGAAACTATCGGGATCTTTACTTTTCCTATATGGAAACTGCCAAATCTCTTTGTCTTATAGGAATGAAATTCAACGACTTTACTCCTAAGGTAATTTCAATGCGTTATGAAAAAGGAAGGTGAACTTGTTCGCCAATTTCACCGCCTTGTATTATCGGGTCCGTTATTTCTCTACTATTTATTCATAGTTTTCGCTTTCTCAAAGCGCTATGTGTTATATATTTCTGAAACTATGAATGCCTGATATAGATTTGAAAGGCCATATTAAGGTTTTCATTAACAGATGAATTGAACAGTTCTTTTTCAAATATGTACGTTATTTGAATCGCCAAAATTGGCAAACATATGAAAACAACAAGTACAAGTTCAAAAAGTTTATTAGAAGAAAGTTGTTGCTTACATATTAACATATCATTATGACAAGCCCATTTAACAAAATATATTTTACAACCGTTTTATTCCTTAGGGAGAAATATATGAAATAAGAATGCTACTAATGATTGTGTTTATGGATGGGTATCTACATAAAAAGACACATAACATTTCATATTAATATTAGCTTAATATTATTAAAGCTGGGTAAGTTCAGCCTACCGAACTTGACCAGCTTAATTTACAAACTTACTTGAATTACTTTCTATTGTCTTCTTCTGATTGGTTAATAATTGTTTGAAATTGTTATAAGAAGGCCACGTGTAATAAAACTTTGGTATCAGTTGCGTTCTCAAAATACGATAAAAAGGACAAACAAGTGTAAAATGGTACTCGGTTTCTATAGCGCTCTGCTGACACATTTTGCAGATCCTATTCTCTATAGGAGTATCATTATACCTTCCTGGCTCTATCTCCAAATGATGAGAAGAACACCTTAACCTAGAGAGTGCTATTCTATGCTTTACTTTACTGATACCATTACGATATCTTTCCACCAAAAACGTAGTTTTAAAAGATGCGTAACATCGAAGCTTTCGAGAACCTTCTAGATCTATGAAATCAACACGTCATTACGCAAAGTATGGGAATAAAGATGTGATAACAGAGGCCTATAATTAGTGAAGTTCTTTAAGTAAGTCGATACACGAAAGAAAAAATAAAAAAGAAAAAGGTACAAGCAATATCACAAATCTTACAATGTACTGTGAGATGACATTTCGAGTGGGCCTTTCAAAAAAAATCTATAATCAACTAATAATCTACTTAGAGTTGTCATATTTCCAAATATTAAGAGTTCATTAGTCTTCTGACTAGTTGAGAGTTTGCCAAGTGTTGAAATACTTTTGTTATCAAATATTTCTGGCTACCATTTTATTAAACATTTTATCCATAGAATTTGCGTAAGTACCAAACAACATTCCATCTTATTTTAATATTTCGCCAATAAATATTGCAAAATAACACATCATTGAAGTCGTCTCTCCTAGACGCTTCCAATAACGTGTAGTATTGTAATATCGAACACTCATTTAAGATACTATTCAAGTAAATCAGTTTTGACGTACGCAGATATTGTTCTATACACATATAGTCCTGCTGATCAGTTGGGTGAAGCGATACCACTGAAGAACTGTTGATGCGTTGTGAACTTTTAGGGTACTTGATTAGAAACTTAGTCTAATTAGAAACATTTTAATTGAGGGGAAAATGTGTATTATGCGCTTGAAATTGACCTTTAACCTTTGCCAATCAATAACGACATTTGAACAGTTTGTTGCAGATGACACTGGAAAACCTTGTGGGATAAGGAGAAATTGCTCGTAACAAGCATTTTTTCCTTTTCCCGCAACGTTTTCTGCCCTATCAGGAGATAATGTTTTAATTTCATCACTATTTGAAACATAGTTTGAAAACTCTTTCAATTTTGGACAGTGGAAAATTTGGATGGCGTTTGGTAAAGTGTTAAGATGCTATCAGTGCTCTTATCCCTTTTTTTCTTTTCAATGGTATCATATAATCCTCAAAATGCTATGACATGTTGGATGGTACTCGACAATGCGTTCATTATAAGCACGAACGAATTTTTTACGATTTTCTTTTTAAATTTGTTTTTCTTTCGAATGTTGAACTCTATAATTATACAAACGAATGCATGACGCAACTAAATCCTTGTTAATGGTGCGTGTGCATTGCGAGCCTACGACTTTAGAGAAATCAAAGACGTTGTTAATTATCATGGAAGCCTTAGGGTATATCCCCCTTGGAACTGATTATGTCGTGCATCTACGTTCGTTAGACGCTGTAATCACTTTCTTCGAGAATACCGCTTGATCACAGATAATTGGGAAAAACACAATTAAGTTTTGCCATAGGAAAAAGCTCGTTCTAAACTTTGCAATCTAATCTGAGCTTGAACTTAATATATTCGGTTTCAATTAGGTTATCGATCAAATGAACATGTTGTCACATATCTTAACAGGGCTCTGTAAAAGATCTTTCTTTGTTTGGTTTCGATAAAACGCCACTTTAATCCCGTATAGTGCTAGAACCCACTTCATGCTTATACAAACAGATTAGATCCAGATCAACCTCCAATTAAATTGGCAACTGGCCTGTGGTATAACTCTGTGTATCTTTCCTCAGCAAAATTAAGCATATATATAAGGTTTTGGAAAGCAGAAGACACAAAAACATTATTTTTAGAAAATTACCAAGCATTATAAAGGTTAAGATAATGTTCAATTTTGTCTAAGCAACTTTTTACAGAAAAAGATGCCTTACCCATGGAACCCAACATGGTTAAAAGAGCTGCATAAATGAAACAACCTGTCCCACTCAAGGTCTGCAATTCATAGCGCTTAAACACATCATGTCATTTCTTGATTGCTGGTTTTAGCTTGAAAAATACATGAGATTATTCTTGCGACTTGAGACTATTCCAAAGATCTTGAGCCAATGTAGCTCCCTTTCCTGAGACGGGGAACCATTATTTTCAGATAAATTTTCCGCTCCAAGATTATAAAAATATAACACATACTGCATACTTATGGGTTAACAATAAATTTTTCTCTAAATAATAAAAGTTACAGGGTTCCCCGTCAGTGATAAAAAAGTTGTGTCCATTTCTTTTGCTCAAATGGAGCTGATTACTCATCCCAACTTTCATTCAATAAGGCACAACAGATTAAAGAGTATTTGTCATTTTTAGAAAAGAATGAATTATCACATTTCGAACAAGAACAGAATCAAATTTGTTTAAACTACCCATTTATTTCATTGATTATAAAATTTGCAGGAATGAATTCAAGGCGATTTGCCGTAAGAAGAAGAATCTCTACCAGGCTAAAAAGAGGCTTTCTCTAGTTGAGGCAAGACTTAATCCAAAATTGTTCTGGTTTATTCTTAAAGGTTCATCTCGATTAAATTCAATCCCATATACTCCTAACACTATAACAGCGAGAACATGGCTGACTTACTTTGAATCCCTATTATGTAATCTGGGAGAAAGTTCAATATTAAACATAAGGGATGATCCTTCGTTTTTTAATGAAGACATGGACTCATTGCTTAATAATGAGATATTGTTAGATGAGGTCCAAAAAGGTATAAATAAATTAAAGGTAGGAAAAGCACATGGTAAGGATGGTATTGGTGCAGAATTCTATAAGTCTACCATATATGAAATCAGCCCTCTTCTCGTGTTGTTATTTAATAAGATTCTTAATACAGGGGTATTCCCAGATTCATGGTGTGATTCTGTTATAATACCAATATTTAAATCTGGTTCGAAAGCAGACCCAAATAATTATAGAGGGATTTCCTTATTAAATGTGTTATATAAGATATTTGCGTCCATTATAAATGATCGTCTTACACGTTGGTCAGTAGAATTTAATATTTTAGATGAGTGCCAATCTGGTTTTAGAGCAGGTTATTCAGCGATTGACAATTCTTTTTGTCTACAAAGTATGATACAAAAATATTTATCACGTAAAGGAGGGCGATTTTATGTTTTATATGTTGATTTTCAAAAAGCTTTTGACACACTTAACCATACTAAACTGTTTACATGTCTTAACAAAAAAGGGATACAGGGTAATTTATTTCGCATCCTAGTATCAATGTATGCTAATATCCGAGCACATGTCAAAGTTGATTCGAAATTGACTCCATCCATACTTTGTAATACTGGTTTGAAACAAGGGGATTTGAGTTCACCTATAATTTTTAATATATACATAAACGAATTAAGTAAAATTATTAGAGAAACGTGTAGAGGTGGTATTTTTATTACACCTGACATTCCAAATATTTTCTGTCTAATGTTTGCAGACGACGTAGCTAACTGTGCTGATTCTGTTATAAATCTTCAGTTGCAACTTAACACTATTGATTCATTTTGTAAAGAAACGGGTATGATCGTTAATCTTAAGAAATCAGAAATCATTGTTTTTAGAAATGGGGGTCCACTTCGACATAATGAAAAATGGACATATAGGAAAAACAGAATCAGAGTAACTTCCACTTATAAATTTATGGGTCTTATCTTTACACCGAAATTGTCATGGTCCTCCGCTACAAAGAAACTTGCAAATCAAGCACGAAAATCGGTGTATCAAATTAAACAATTTCAAAGTCATTTTGGGAAGTTTATGCATAATGACTACTTTAAGATTTTCGATTCCATGGTCACTCCTATCTTAACATATGGTGCTGAACTTTGGGGTTTTGAATGTAATAAACATATAGAACAGGTCCATTCTAAATTTTGTAAAGATTTTTTAGGTGTTAATACCTTTGTCAACGACTCAATGGCTTTAGGTGAATGCGGAAGATTCCCTATTGCAGTAAATTACCATATGAAATTTGTAAGATATTGGGTAAGACTTATTGAAATGGAAAACCATAGATACCCAAAACAATGTTATTTAATGCTTAAAACACAAGATTCAGTTGGTAGAAATAATTGGGTCACAAAAGTACGAGAATTTCTTTTTTCACAGGGTTTTGGTTTTATTTGGATTTCACAAGAAATAGGGGACTCAAACCAATTTTGTAAACTTTTTAAACAGAGATTAACGGACTGTTCTTTACAAACGTGGCATAGTGACATAAGTAACTCAACAAGATGTGACTTTTATAGAAATTTTAAATCACTTTTGAATGTAGAACGATATATTAATTCTGACATCAAACCTTATTATAAACGTGCCTTAGCTCGTTTTAGATGCTCAAGTCATAAGCTTAACATTGAAATTGGTAGACATTTTAACGTTGATAGAAATGACAGGGTTTGTCTATACTGTTTTCTCAACAAAGATATTTTGATTGTTGAGGACGAATACCATGCATTTTTTATATGTGAAAAGTTTGGAGACATTAGACATATCTATTTATATAATTGGTATAAAGCTCGTCCAAACTTAGATAATTTTTACAATCTTTTTAAATGTAATGACGATTTAACATTGAAAAACCTAGCTTTCTTTGTATCAAAATTACTAGAGCACATTTCTACTTGATTTCCTTTTATCCTTAAAACATAACAGCAAATAATATATTGATGATAGTGTAGGGCATATCTGATTTTGATTTGTATTTTGTAATATGTATATGTATTGTGGGCCGGAGGCCTTTTTACTGAAATAAAATTGTATTGTATTCTAAATATGAGCAGAAATTAATTGAAGTTGTATAGTCGCCCAATCTAGAAACATCGTGTTTATCGATGAAAACGTCTCTGAAATAATATGGATGCCGCCATATTGTTTGCCGCGAGACTGGCGTCACTTTACTTTCGTTTTCAAAAATAGATATTAAAGGTGAAGTCTAGAAAGTCGTTTAATTTGATTAAAGAAACAACTATTATGTCACAACTTATAATTTCCCCCATTTTGTATGAGTTACAGATAAAAATAATTTAAAAGGGTGTCCAAGACTCCTACACATATTGAACTAATTCACGTGCACGATTTATCCGAATAATTGGAACCCTTCACGTATATCCGATGTGTTTTTCTCAGCTCACGGAAATAGCCAAGTAGCTCTGATTGATAGTAGCCAAGTATATTCGCGGCTAGCCTGTGATCTAACCTGTTTGCTTCTATATACATAACTCCTTATCAAAATTAAGCAGATATTTAAGGTTTTGGAAAGCAGATAACACTAAAATCTATTTTTAGAAAACTACCCAGCATTCTGCGGGCTTACTTAGTGACAATAACGGCCTGTCGAGACAAATGAATCCATCAGCATTCCGGAAGACCACCTCTTGTATAAATGTATTTCTAGCGCGGTACTTTTTGATACCATCATCGTGTGGGTATCCCTTACATTCTACTGTGCGTGTGTCTATCGTACTTCCCGCACGCATAAAAAACAACTTAGTAAGAGTAGGTCATCAAACCTCTAAAAGACATAAAGCTCGTTTCTCTTTTAAAGAATCAACACACTTATGTTCAGCAAGTTTCGAATGAACACATCTTAAATGATAGTCTGTTTAGAGACGATGCTTGATTAAATCACCATTTTAGCGTTTGTTAGTTAGAAAAAGAAACAATATGTGTGATTGTCCTTTTGATACTTATCGGCATCAAAGGAACCCAAGCAATGTACACGAACTAACCCCTTTTTGAGGAACGTCAGCATTAAGAGAGCTAAGTCCAACGTTACCCAATTATGGCCAATTAGAACATGTTTATTTCCTGTTAAAACACTGTGCATAATTGCGTTTTGTTGGCAGCAGCCACCAATACACGCGAATGAATAATCAGAGAATCAGAAATACACGCCGTTTTCTGAATTCATGAGGCGTTTTTGTGAAAGCAATGTCATGTCTTTTAAGTTTGAGTTATTGAGTGAGTACGGGCGAACCAGTTGAGCAAGAAAGTATGAATTTGTTATCTAATGTTCTTATCTAATTGCCCTCAGTCCAAACAATTTTGCAGGGAACAAAATGATTAATTCTTCGTGACTCATCAAGAAGCGTTCTGTTTAGAGTCTTTCTATCAGGAATGGAAACCTTTTACAATTTGCTGCTGACAATCATTAATTACATAACACTCTTGATCATAATCCCAGAAAATAATTGTGTTCTATAAGACTCTGGTCACTGAACAATCGCCAATGTATTGCGCAAGGTTTTGATGATTTAGCCTAATATACAAGAAAATATATTGCTTTATTGTGTGTTTCTACTAGCACAGAAGGGGCACAGATAGTTGAATTTGTAGTTCGTCTTTTGTTACATAACAATCATGTAATGTTAAAAGTATAATGTTAAAACATTTTGTATTTATCTAACAGCATTCAGTTAAAAATTAATGATAGGTAGAAAATAAAATTACATAAAGAAAACAATAAACGCTGCTCTTTGATTTGTCTCCGGTAGGATATCCAATAATTTGATTATTACCCACGACATGGACTTGCTATAATGTATATACAACATGCCCATAATCCGCCATTTTGAAACTCTAAATTTCGTCGGATTACTTTGGTCCTTCTTGGTATACATCGGTCGGGACGGGAACTCTTATGATTAATGCTTATAGGGTCAACCCGACCGATGTTTAACGAAAAGTACCGAAGTAATCCAACGGAAGAATAAGTTTCAGAATCGCGAATTTTGGTGATTCCTTCTTAGGTCGCACAGTCTATGTAAAAATGGCGCTAATGAAGTTTGTTGCAGGATTTGCATATTATGGCAGTCGTCGGTCAAAATGAAATCCAGAAAGTTACACCTGTTCAAAGTGTGTCTCCTGTGAGATTCCTAGATTACACAACAAATTATCGTCTGATTTTGCGGCTTTGGTCACATAACATGTCCCGACGGTATACAAAGAAAATGGCCACACTTTATAACAGGTCTCTGGACAGACAATGTTAGTTGAATTGTGAAAATGATGGAATTAAGAATATTTCTTGATATCTTTTCTCCGGCCCAAAATCATAGCATTACACAAGCCATTACACGTTATTCTGGAGGCATAAGACAAGCGGAAAACCTCTCTACCTTATAATAAATACCTGGTCATATAAATACGATTTTGTTAAATGTCATGCATGTACTCACTGGTTTCTAGCCCGTCAAATTAGAATTACCGTTTTGAAGACTTCTTAGTTACTTCACAGGCTCTTCATTTAGACTGTTTTGAAGATAAATCTAAAGAGACTCCATCAATACAACGATTATTCTCCAAGACCCACACGTCGCCGTATTTGTGTAAGAAAAAGGCGTTTTATGCTGAAACAAAAGGACTCTTTACTGTTTGTATAAAGATCGAAAAAAAAAATAATTTAAATCTCGCTTTTATAGGACATATATTTAGTCTCGTAATTTGTGTGAAAATCAATTTCTTGGTAAAATGGATACCATTATAGAAAAAGAAGCATACTTAAAAGGGCACTTTAGTATTAAACACCCTTTTAGGACACCGACAGGAACCATATCAAATAGCTAACCAATCGTATCTACTCGGCTTTCCCCGTCACAAGTCGGTAGATATACCTCGTAATCAGTTAATGTGAATACACCAGAAATCCTGGGGGTGATGCGGCTGTTTTCTGGCGGATAACGCACATGATTACAACATGCACACAGGCACTATACATTTATGTAAATACACATATCACAATTGAATGTTTTGTTTTAATGTTTTCATAAAAAATTATCATCTCAACACATCTTTGTTTCATATTTTCTCAATCGTATCAGAGTCATTATCTATGTCTCTGATCGTATCTTCTCGGTAATCCCCGGCTTGTGTCGGGGATTGCCGAGTAGATACGATTGCAAACGGACATGCCCTTCGTCAATGACCTACTTTCAAAATGGCTCCCCATGACCTCCGAGGTTATTTTAAGAAATGGCATAGGTTTTCCGAATGAGGAGCTAACTTGTGCTTTTTTCTATGCAGGTATGACGTTCGTGTCGGTATTTACGTTGATACTCATCTCTATTGATCGGTACTGGAGCGTCACGTGGTATATTCACTACAGGGAACATCATAACGACAGGACATGTCTACTGTCAATAGCATCGGCCTGGTGAGTATTTAATCATATTTATTGTCCATAGCATCAGCATGATGCTAGCTTAATGATAAGTGCTTTAAAAAATAATTGAATAATAACTACAGGGAACATCATAACGACAGCACAAGTCTACTGTCAATAGCATCGGCCTTGTGAGTATTCAACCCTTTCCCAAACAAAACTTATACGACTGTCCCAATTGAAAGAGTTTGCAGACGACATTTCAAAATGTGTTGAAATTGGAAAATAATCTTCTGGTAGGGCAGAAAACATTGTGGGAAAAGGAGGAATTGCTCGTCACGAGCAATTTCTTTTTTTCCCACAATGTTTTCTAAAGTCGTCTGAAACAAAGTGGTCAAATGTCGTTATTGTTTGGGAAAGGGTTAATCATGTTTATTGTCCATAGCATCAGCATGGTGCTAGCTGTATAATAAGGACTGTCAAAAATAATTAGACCCGGTACATGATTAAAATTGTCTAATTGCCTTCAGCAGGTGCTTGTATATCGATGCAATCATTTGAAAGCTGGGCGAGTCGATCTGTTTTCAATTCTAAATGTTAATCTATGTGATGTGTTGGTATATGTTAATGTGAGTTGATGATAGCTGTTGTCTGTAGCTACAAATCTTGAATTGGCGTGCCTCAATAACCCAGTCCTTAGCAGGTCCGATGGCAATTTGAGCTATTTGTGTTTGAGTAATCATCATTCTCCTATATAAACCGTAGATATGCTTTGAATGAAATCTTTTCACTTTTGTACTTTTTACATGATGGTACTTTTTCTCTCGCAACTGCGCTTAAACACTGAATAATGAGCTTTTAGAGTTTTAGATATTTTAAACCATTTTTGAATTTTATCCATGAATATGACGCCGGTTAACCACCGATTTCTCTCCTTTCAGGGTGTTTATGTTGCTACTCTGGTTGCCTCCCTGCATCAAAGACCGGATCCAGAACAGCATCCCGGGAGAATGTAAATGGGAACCATCACTCAATCCTATTTTCGTCATCATTGTGGCGGTCCTCGGACATCATGGCTCCTGCTTCATTCTTCTCTTTTGCTACATCCGGGTGTTTTTGTACATGCGCATTAAGCGGAAAGTCGGACTGCTGGGGACTACCAATCGTGTTCCCGTGACTTCCCCCAGTTTGAATCCTACTTCAGTCATAACCACGATTACACGGCTCCAACAACCAATGCCGGGTCCCAGCAATCACATAGAAAATGAAAATGGCGCATCGATATCCGATCTGCACCATAACGGGAACCAGCCAGACACATCGAAGGAACAAAAGGATCTCCGAATGAAACGACGTCGGCAAGACTCGAAAGTGTTCGTTACACTTTCCTATATTATGATTGGCTACATGATTTGCTGGGTACCGTTTCATTTCGTGTTTGATATCAGCTGTATTGACGTTACGCTGGTACCCGAGAGTGTATTTACTGTCACGTTTTGGATGACATACCTGAACTCGACGATCAATCCTATATTGTACAACTTTAGCAGCATCGAGTTCCGGAATGCATTCCGTAAGATGTTGCCAAAACGACCGAGATTGACGACTCGGTAGTCTCCGTCATAGTTCGTATCGTTATGATAGCTCGTATCGTTATGGAGGGAGAATCGTGTTTACATTTTCTTTTTAATTGATTCGTTTATTTCTAGTTCGTTGTCATGAGACCAGTCATGTTACGATACTCGGCCTATACCGGTGGTTGGAGACCAGGAGTCCAATTATCCACATATGGGCTACCATACCTACTACATGGATACTCGGCCATTACCGATGGTTGGAGACCACGAGTCCAATTATCCACATATGGGCTTCCATACCTACCACATGGATACTCGGCCTATATCGATGGTTGGAGACCACGAGTCCAATTATCCACATATGGGCTACTATACCTACTACATGGATACTCGGCCTATACCGGTGGTTGGAGACCACGAGTCCAATTATCCACATATGGGCTACCATACCTACTACATGGATACTCGGCCTATACCGATGGTTGGAGACCACGAGTCCAATTATCCACATATGGGCTACTATACCTACTACATGGATACTCGGCCTATACCGATGGTTGGAGACCACGAGTCCAATTATCCACATATGGGCTACCATACCTACTACATGGACGCTCGGCCTATACCGATGGTTGGAGACCACGAGTCCAATTATCCACATATGGGCTACTATACCTACTACATGGATACTCGGCCTATACCGGTGGTTGGAGACCACGAGTCCAATTATCCACATATGGGCTACCATACCTACTACATGGACGCTCGGCCTATACCGATGGTTGGAGACCACGAGTCCAATTATCCACATATGGGCTACTATACCTACTACATGGATACTCGGCCTATACCGGTGGTTGGAGACCACGAGTCCAATTATCCACATATGGGCTACCATACCTACTACATGGATACTCGGCCTATACCGGTGGTTGGAGACCACGAGTCCAATTATCCACATATGGGCCACCATACCTACTACATGGATACTCGGCCTATACCGATGGTTGGAGACCACGAGTCCAATTATCCACATATGGGCTACTATACCTACTACATGGATACTCGGCCTATACCGATGGTTGGAGACCACGAGTCCAATTATCCACATATGGGCTACTATACCTACTACATGGATACTCGGCCTATACCGATGGTTGGAGACCACGAGTCCAATTATCCACATATGGGCTACTATACCTACTTGGATACTCGGCCTATACCGATGGTTGGAGACCACGAGTCCAATTATCCACATATGGGCTACTATACCTACCACATGGATACTCGGCCTTTATCGATGGTTGGAGACCATGAGTCCAATTATCCACATATGGACTTCCATACCTACTACATGGATACTCGGCCTATACCGATGGTTGGAGACCACGAGTCCAATTATCCACATATGGGCTTCCATACCTACTACATGGATACTCGGCCTATACCGATGGTTGGAGACCACGAGTCCAATTATCCACATATGGGCTACTATACCTACCACATGGATACTCGGCCTATATCGATGGTTGGAGACCACGAGTCCAATTATCCACATATGGGCTACCATACCTACTACATTGATAATCGGCCTATACCGATGGTTGAAGACCACGAGTCCAATTATCCACATATGGGCTACCATACCTACTACATGGATACTCGGCCTATACCGATGGTTGAAGACCACGAGTCCAATTATCCACATATGGGCTACCATACCTACTACATGGATACTCGGCCTATACCGATGGTTGAAGACCACGAGTCCAATTATCCACATATGGGCTACCATACCTACTACATGGATACTCGGCCTATACCGATGGTTGGAGACCACGAGTCCAATTATCCACATATGGGCTTCTATACCTACTACATGGATACTCGGCCTATACCGATAGTTGGAGACCACGAGTCCAATTATCCACATATGGGCTTCCATACCTACTACATGGATACTCGGCCTATACCGATGGTTGGAGACCACAAGTCCAATTATCCACATATGGGCTACTATACCTACTAGATGGATACTCGGCCTATACCGATGGTTGGAGACCACAAGTCCAATTATCCACATATGGGCTACTATGCCTACTACATGGATACTCGGCCTATACCGGTGGTTGGAGACCACAAGTCCAATTATCCACATATGGGCTACTATACCTACTACATGGATACTCGGCCTATATCGATGGTTGGAGACCACGAGTCCAATTATCCACATATGGGCTACTATACCTAGTACATGGATACTCGGCCTATACCGGTGATTTGAGACCACGAGTCCAATTATCCACATATGGGCTACTATACCTACTACATGGATACTCGGCCTATACCGATGGCTGGAGACCACGAGTCCAATTATCCACATATGGGCTACCATACGTACTACATGGATACTCGGCCTATACCGATGGTTGGAGACCACGAGTCCAATTATCCACATATGGGCTACTATACTTACTACATGGATACTCGGCCTATACCGGTGGTTGGAGAACACGAGTCCAATTACTCATATATGGGCCACTATACCTACTACATGGATACTCGGCCTATACCGGTGGTTGGAGACCACGAGTCCAATTATCCACATATGGGCTACTATACCTACTACATGGATACTCGGCCTATACTGGTGGTTGGAGACCACGAGTCCAATTATCGACATATGGGCTACTATACCTACTACATGGATACTCGGCCTATACCGGTGGTTGGAGACCACGAGTCCAATTATCCACATATGGGGCACTATACCTACTACATGGATACTCGGCCTATACCGGTGGTTGGAGACCACGAGTCCAATTATCCACATATGGGCTACTATACCTTCTACATGGATACTCGGCCTATACCGATGGTTGGAGACCACGGTGAAATTACCCACATATGGGCTACTATACACTACTACACATGAATACTCGGCCTATGCACTGGTGGTTGGAGACCACAGGTCAATTATCCACATATGGGCTACTATACCTGCTACTACATGGATACTCGGCCTGCCGATGGTTGGAGACCACGGGTCAATTATCCACATATGAGCTTCGCCCTTTACATGGATACTCGGCCTAGATCGATGGTTGGAGACCACGAGTCCAATTATCCACATATGGGCTACTATACCTACTACATGGATACTCGGCCTAGATCGATGGTTGGAGACCACGAGTCCAATTATCCACATATGGGGCACTATACCTACTACATGGATACTCGGCCTATACCGGTGGTTGGAGACCACGAGTCCAATTATCCACATATGGGCTACTATACCTAGTACATGGATACTCGGCCTATATCGATGGTTGGAGACCACGAATCCAATTATCCACATATGGGCTACTATACCTAGTACATGGATACTCGGCCTATATCGATGGTTGGAGACCACGAGTCCAATTATCCACATATGGGCTACTATACCTAGTACATGGATACTCGGCCTATACCGATGGATGGAGACCACGAGTCCAATTATCCACATATGGGGCACTATACCTTCTACATGGATACTCGGCCTATACCGGTGGTTGGAGACCACGAGTCCAATTATCCACATATGGGCTTCCATACCTACTACATGGATACTCGGCCTATACCGATGGTTGGAGACCACGAGTCCAATTATCCACATATGGGCTACTATACCTAGTACATGGATACTCGGCCTATATCGATGGTTGGAGACCACGAGTCCAATTATCCACATATGGGCTACTATACCTACTACATGGATACTCGGCCTATACCGATGGTTGGAGACCACAAGTCCAATTATCCACATATGGGCTTCCATACCTATTACATGGATACTCGGCCTATACCGATGGTTGGAGACCACGAGTCCAATTATCAACATATGGGCTACTATACCTACTACATGGATACTCGGCCTATATCGATGGTTGGAGACCACGAGTCCAATTATCCACATATGGGCTTCCATACCTTCTACATGGATACTCGGCCTATATCGATGGTTGGAGACCACGAGTCCAATTATCCACATATGGGCCACCATACCTACTACATGGATACTCGGCCTATACCGATGGTTGGAGACGACGAGTCCAATTATCCACATATTGGCTACTATACCTACTACATGGATACTCGGCCTATACCGATGGTTGGAGACCACGAGTCCAATTATCCACATATGGGCTACCATACCTACTACATGGATACTCGGCCTATACCGATGGTTGGAGACCACGAGTCCAATTATCCACATATGGGCTTCCATACCTACTACATGGATACTCGGCCTATACCGATGGTTGGAGACCACGAGTCCAATTATCAACATATGGGCTACTATACCTACTACATGGATACTCGGCCTATATCGATGGTTGGAGACCACGAGTCCAATTATCCACATATGGGCTTCCATACCTTCTACATGGATACTCGGCCTATACCGATGGTTGGAGACCACGAGTCCAATTATCCACATATGGGCTACTATACCTACTACATGGATACTCGGCCTATACCGATGGCTGGAGACCACGAGTCCAATTATCCACATATGGGCTGCCATACGTACAACATGGATACTCGGCCTATACCGATGGTTGGAGACCACGAGTCCAATTATCCACATATGGGCTACTATACCTACTACATGGATACTCGGCCTATACCGGTGGTTGGAGAACACGAGTCCAATTACTCACATATGGGCCACTATACCTACTACATGGATACTCGGCCTATACCGGTGGTTGGAGACCACGAGTCCAATTATCCTCATATGGGCTACCATACCTACTACATGGATACTCGGCCTATACTGGTGGTTGGAGACCACGAGTCCAATTATCGACATATGGGCTACTATACCTACTACATGGATACTCGGCCTATACCGGTGGTTGGAGACCACGAGTCCAATTACCCACATATGGGCCACTATACCTACTACATGGATACTCGGCCTATACCGGTGGTTGGAGACCACGAGTCCAATTATCCTCATATGGGCTACCATACCTACTACATGGATACTCGGCCTATACCGGTGGTTGATACCAATGGTTCTACCATTCAATATAAGGCTACTATACTTCATTACATGGATACCCGGCCTATACCGATGGTTGGAGACCACGAGTCCAATTATCCACATATGGGCTACTATACCTTCTACATGGATACTCGGCCTATACCGATGGTTGGAGACGACGAGTCCAATTATCCACATATGGGCTACTATACCTACTACATGGATACTCGGCCTATACCGATGGTTGGAGACGACGAGTCCAATTATCCACATATGGGCTTCCATACCTACTACATGGATACTCGGCCTATACCGATGGTTGGAGACCACGAGTCCAATTATCCACATATGGGCTACTATACCTACTACATGGATACTCGGCCTATACCGGTGGTTGGAAACCACGAGTCCAATTATCCACATATGGGCTACTATACCTACTACATGGATACCCGGCCTATACCGATGGTTGGAGACCAAGAGTCCAATTATCCACATATGGGCTACTATACCTACTACATGGATACTCGGCCTAGATCGATGGTTGGAGACCACGAGTCCAATTATCCACATAAGGGCTACTATACCTACTACATACGGGATACTCGGCCTAGATCGATGGTTGGAGACCAATTTATCCAATATCCACATGGGCTACTATACCTAGTACATGGATACTTGGCCTATACCGGTGATTTGAGACCACGAGTCCACTATCCACATATGGGCTACTATACCTACTACATGGATACTCGGCCTAGATCGATGGTTGGAGACCACCAGTCCAATTATCCACATATGGGCTACCATACCTACTACATGGATACTCGGCCTATACCGATGGTTGGAAACCACGAGTCCAATTATCCACATATGGGCTACTATACCTACTACATGGATACTCGGCCTAGATCGATGGTTGGAGACCACGAGTCCAATTATCCACATATGGGCTACTATACCTACTACATGGATACTCGGCCTAGATCGATGGTTGGAGACCACGAGTCCAATTATCCACATATGGGGCACTATACCTACTACATGGATACTCGGCCTATACCGGTGGTTGGAGACCACGAGTCCAATTATCCACATATGGGCTACTATACCTACTACATGGATACTCGGCCTAGATCGATGGTTGGAGACCACGAGTCCAATTATCCACATATGGGCTTCCATAGCTACTACATGGATACTCGGCCTATACCGATGGTTGGAGACCACGAGTCCAATTATCCACATATGGGCTACTATACCTACTACATGGATACTCGGCCTAGATCGATGGTTGGAGACCACGAGTCCAATTATCCACATATGGGTCACTATACCTACTACATGGATACTCGGCCTATACCGATGGTTGGAGACCACGAGTCCAATTATACACATATGGGCTACCATACCTACTACATGGATACTCGGCCTATACCGATGGTTGAAGACCACGAGTCCAATTATCCACATATGGGGCACTATACCTACTACATGGATACTCGGCCTATACCGGTGGTTGGAGACCACGAGTCCAATTATCCACATATGGGCTACTATACCTACTACATGGATACCCGGCCTATACCGATGGTTGGAGACCACGAGTCCAATTATCCACATATGGGCTACTATACCTACTACATGGATACTCGGCCTATACCGATGGTTGGAGACCACGAGTCCAATTATCCACATATGGGCTACTATACCT